>JAPYYZ010000195.1:0-24895 GCA_030522705.1 Eretmocerus eremicus | reverse complement strand
CTCTCAAATATTGCGTTGTATTCAAATTCAAATATTCGCTCTTGCGCTGCGTGACCGTATGATGCCGCGTCACGGCTGCACCTCATTGTCGCTTCCACTCCACTCATTCTAGTCTCAGGTTGGCCATGGCAGCGAGTAGCTCGCTTGCTCTCGCTACTCTCGCGATCTTCAATGAACGAAATCAAATCGATTAAATCGTAGTGTTCATTTGCAGGACCGATCCGCAGAGATAAATTTAGGAACACATATGAAACTTCGTTTCTCAAAAAGCGTGCGTCTCTTTAGAACTTACCCAAAGGTCTACTATTTTGATTCCGTGGTAATTGAGTGTTTTGAATGCTAAACTTACCGCCACCGCAGTCTGCCATGTAGAAATGGTGAAAGATGCACAGATTATGGTGGCAATCACGAGGAGATGGCTACATGCAGATAACCCCTGCTATGCGCAAACTATACAGAGAAACATGGAGCTCATTCCCAAAATTGTATCATCTTTCAATACAACGCAGATGTCAGTTTAGTGATGATCGGTAGAGGCGCGTTCAGATTTGAAGAAATAAACACGTAGGCCGGTCTCAGGACGCGCCTTGGATGCATCGCAGGCGCGTCAGGGGCGCCCCGGGAACGTCCCGTAAGAACGCCCAAATAACGTAAAAGCTATAGCTATTTAGCTGATTGCGAGTACACACTGGGCCAAGGGTTGAGTCGAATTTTTTTGATAAATTCTCTTCGAATCACTATGGTGACAAGAAGTTCCTGAATTGCTAATAAAATGTATGGATTCGAATAGTCTGATGCCTCGGAGCACAAGTGCTAGAATTATCATCATCGTTTGCGTTCGCAAACATGAAGCTAGATTTTGCGAATACCTGGCTATCCACTAATACTTTCGGGCTCTTTATGGATGGGCATTTTTCACGAAATTCATGAATTAGGACTCCGACTCCAAATCACGGACCATCTTCTTCCCATCAAGAGCCCTTGACCAAAGAATCCAAGTTACTGTAAGAAGTATGAATTCCTCGTCAGCACAAATAGACCCGCGTGGACTCTGACAACCCAAGTCTTCCAGAATCAGAGAGTAGAAGACTGTTTTGGCACACCCAATATACGGGAGTATTAGAAACAGCTAAGCCGCACCAATGGAAAATATTGGCTGACCGAGGGGGACGGGGGGCTGTGTGCAGGAACAAGCGGGAGCGCGAGCGCGTGGCGCAAGAGGTGGACTCGCAGACGCAGACGTCGTCTCCGGGCGGCGGGGGCAGCGACGGTAGGGGCGGTAGCGGATGGGGTGGTAAGCTGTCGGCTCTACTGCACGTGCACCGCGGCAGCAGGGCCAGCAGCCGCAAGTCCTCTCGGGCCAGTGACGCCAGTGACACGAGCGAGCTCGGCGCCGCCTCGGCCCTATTCTTCCAAAACTTTCCGCTGCTCATGCTCTCCAACGCCACCGGCACCCACGAGGACCTGCAGCCACCCGCCCTCACCGTCTCCAGGCCCTCGCCCACCGCCGATCACCCCTCCGCGCCCTCCAGCTCCGGCTCCGACTCCCACGCGACTCTCAGGTGAGGCCCAACCCACAACCGCACTCTACACCCACCGACCCGCACGTCCTGTTGCACGCGAGCGATTGCTGTCGATTCCGAGATGGACCAAGCCTTCCACTCTCTACTGCTGATCTTGTCGAGTATCTTTGGCACAGCAACAGAAGCTACATTTTGACAAGCATTTATCTCGAATGATTGGGTAAGAATTGGTGACGTAGTGCTCAATCGGATGAATTGAGCAATGTAGTACTAATGGCGATGCGTAATACTTTTTTCGATTTAAAGAAGCAGAATGATTCGTGAGTAATTCCTTCCGAGAAAGATGAGAGAAAAATATAGCGGGACATTAAATTTATTCCTTTGCATTCTTTACCAATCACATACCACAATCAGATCTGGGTTTGGCTACTGAGTCGCTTTTGATCCACTCGTATTCTCGTTATCCAACTTTAGATGAGCTCATCCTAGAACATTCTACGAGAATTCAACTCGAAAGTGAAGTGTAGAGCTTCAAACGAGACCATTGCCGAATGTACTAGGATAGACCAATCCAAAGTTATGGCGCAGGTATGAATGGACCAGAGTAGCCCCTATTTAAGGTAGCCAAAATATGATTTTCTAGCGCTTTCCGGAGTTGCAAAAAGCTCTTACAGACTCCTGGAGAGCGATGCACTCCTTCACTCTTATGACTTTTTCCAAAACAATGATGTGAATTTTCCTGAATAGCCTGCTATCTCAAATCGAAATCAAAATACAAGTCCGCGGGTTACGCTACTCAGAAATATTCCAAATGTCTATCGGAAAGACTTTGGGAAGGCCTGGTTTGTTCATCATCAGGCCAAAAGTATGGAGTTTGGGTTCTCTTGATTTTCTCGAAGAAGTAATTCCCAGAAGGTATCAAAATTTCCAAGAAACTTCACAATGTTTTTGGGAAATGAATTCAAATTGTGCTTTTAGTGTTTCGTGCGTTGACTGCCATCATTAAATTAATATTCTCTAACCTATGAAAAGAGATAACGGTATTTGATTTTGCGCCTAATCAGAAGTTCCTGAAATCGACTTCAAGTGATCGACAATGAATTTTCCTTCGAATAGCCAATTTGCACCAAGACTGAAGTTATGCGAAAGTATAAGAATACAGAAGTAATTCAATCCACGGACAGTCAATGGTTCGCGTTCAGAAGTACCCGACTTGGCATTCAAGATTTCATGCACACAAGCGATTCGTACACCCTTTCTAGATTTTTCTTTCTGCTCGGCATATCAACAGTATCGTCCTAATAGATGTAATTAGACTGATATCGTACTCATTTCGAAGGAAAATTTGTTGATTATCGATCAAAATCGGTTTCAGATTCATTAAATCAAGGATGTTACCGGGGATCAGTTTTTTCCACGATTGGTTGAGAAATAGAACTCCATAAATTGAAAAAAAGCGAATGAAGCATCAAAAACTCACTTTGTAAACATATCTTCGAAAAATTAGAAAATAGCTCTTGTACTCGTCTGGGCGCCAATGAGTTATTTGGCTTTTATTCGCTCACAGATCACAAAATATCTTGCGGTACTTGGGCATAATGGTTTCCGCTGTCTCAGAATAATTCAGTTCGTTGGCTTCGGCTAGAGCCTAAGAACATCACTCAAAATACAGAAACCAACATTGATACGCCTTTATATTGAAATATACAATTAGAAGATAGAGTTCATTCTTTCCCGAAAAAGCCCGAAAAAATTTTTCACACCTCTGAAATGCATCGAAATGTCATATTTTTACCTGCAGAGTCAGAGGCGTCACTATTTTCCTAACGGTCCCCTTTGTTTGGGTAAATTTGATGAATGTATCGAACGAACGAGTCGATTACACAATAAGCCACGAAGTTTTTGATTTTTGTATCTTTTTTCCGTCATAATCATTTTCAATATCTTTGTTTTCTTCTCCAAAGCGATTGTGAACCGAGCACAAATACGCCAGAATCTATGAATACTGGATAAATCGAAGCAATGCACAAAGAGGGGAGCGAATCAACACTATGCAAGTTAGTTTCAGCTGATCATCGGCATTGATTGCTCATAGTGAATGATCCAGCTAGATCGTTAATATTGAGTAGACAGCGGCTCCCTAAAGTACTTATCGCTACATTGTAGGTGTTAATTTAGTCTAGGCTGATGGTTGAAGCAGCCAGTTCGCAAGAAGCTTCTTTCGTGTAAGATTAATT
Source organism: Eretmocerus eremicus (assembly GCA_030522705.1). Taxonomy (NCBI): domain Eukaryota; kingdom Metazoa; phylum Arthropoda; class Insecta; order Hymenoptera; family Aphelinidae; genus Eretmocerus; species Eretmocerus eremicus. The sequence continues at coordinate 21,135 of JAPYYZ010000195.1, read as the reverse complement.
CCATCTCAACGCGAGCCAGGCTCTTTAATTAGTGACATAAGCGAGAGAAAGTTTTCTCATACACTTTGATTAAACAGTCCTAGAGCTTTCTAGAGTTTATTGTTCGCCTTTTGGTCCCATCTGCCTTGTCGCTTGGTTCTATTGGTGTTGCATTATTCATGCTCTCATCTCGCGCGGTAACTCACTGTCCACCCACACACAGAGACCCCAACACGGTATCTCATGAACGCAGATGACCACAGAATACAGAATTATCACATCTCCGGTGCAATTCTCGAGGATTGTCATTGCTTTTTTTTCAAAGAAACATAATTGTTGACGTAGAATATTTGGGAAATGTATGACCGAATTGTTGTGAGAATATTCTAAGATAGTGCTTGGTTCTATTCTATTTTGTATTTCTAATCAATAGTTGTTATTTTCATGAGGTTCTCATCTAGGAAGCTTATCACATACTATCTGCCATCGAAAGTAGAACTCATTGCCAATTTTTGAAATCCAGATTAGGACATTGATGAAGTTTCATAGTAGTGCAGTACGAACAAATCCATTTCAAAATTTCAATAGAAACTGCCAAAATATTCACATACAATGCTCACCAAAACTAATGGGATCCTCGTAGTGAACGAACGATATCTTCGAAATGTCAACGTATGTGGCAATTTCGGAAGATGCTGTTTTGATGTTTTTGTAATGATTTGTCGGCTCTCAAGTTGCAGAAATGTTCCTCGTATTTACAGTAAGAATCAACGTTGAGAATATGACAATGTCATTCTTGGATTAATCTCTTATAAGTCTCGTGGATGTCATTTTATCAATGAAATTCCACCACATCTTCTAGATAATTTGATTCCATGTTGTTTTCTGAAAATTCACTAGTAATTTTATTGAGTCAAGTAACCATGTTCAGGTCGAATGTTGTTCTCAAAAAACGTATAGAAGCATGAGATGCTCGATATGATGACACACCATGTGAATATTTTTCAGTACAATGTCAATCACAGAAAACCAAATTACAAAATATTCGTGACGTCTGATTTGAACCTAAAATTGTATGATTCTACGAAACTAGCTGTCGAAATTCCTTTCAAATCTTAGTCGCGAAGAAGTACATTCACTTTCTCACAAAATATTTACAAATTTTGAATGAAAAGAACCATTTCTACCTCTTTATATTGGATTGATTTCTCCTGGGATTCTATTTGGAAGAGATTTAAACTAGAAACTCTGTATGCATTCTGAAGAATCATTCAACAAACATTTGAATCAGTTAGATCAGAGAATTCCCCTAAAATCCCCTTTCGACTTCTCTCATCACTATCGTATACGCTGGAGTTTCCGGGAGATATCATTCATTTGCCGCGATAATCCATGATCTATCCATGTTGACGGGTACGATATAATTTACACTCATCAATCGGCAGACTCAATTAATTTCTATACGCAACTCACCGTCTAGAACTGAAAACTTGAATTTTCTAATTACCAACATTCAAATTGCGCAGATATTCATGCGATCGGCTAAAAAAGTTTCGAGATCGGACAAATCGCTCGAGCTTCACTCTGCATCGAGATCCTCTAGATTGCTCTCAGATCACGAAATTCCCCGCAAGAATCACTGCTACGGAGGCCGGACTCCTCCACATCACCCGCGTAAGAGACTCAAATCGCAGCTCATCTCAGGCGTACCTCGCAAGCAGTAGTACATCTCAGCGTTCGTGCATCCGCGAAACTCGCACATCCGCCGACCCACTCCGCGCTTGACGCTCACCACGCCTCCAAACGCACCCCAATAATCTCTCTCTGTCTGCCCCCCGCAATTACAGCAGGTCGTCGGGGCCGACGCTGGGCCGCCAGGACGCGGTGGAGACGGACGAGGACGCGGGCTCGCCTCCCGCGGCGCCGAAACAGCAGCGGCACCAGCGGCACCACTCGCTCCGCCCGAGCGGCACCGCCCTGTCGCTCAACGTGCTGCAGCGCGACATAAAGGAGGCGTTCAGCCGGCGCTGCAGCAGCCTCAGGAGGCGGCCCGCGCCCCAGCCACCCCGGCAGCCGCAGCCCCAGGAGGGCGTGAGCATCCTGGTGACGGAGCCGAGCCCCGAGGGCTGCGCGCCCGACAGAGCGACGTCCGCGGCTGCGACGGCGAGCGCCGCGCAGCACAGGCCGCCCCTGCTCAGGCAGCAGTCCGAGGCGACGGTCGTGCACGTGCTCGTGCACCGCGAGAGCGAGGAGTACCGCGACGCCGACCTCGAGCCGGCGCCCAGCTGATCCGAGCAGCGACGAGCCATCGCCCCGCCCCGGACGAGCGACGCTTAGCGTTGGCGACCACGGCGGACGCAGGGCGAGACCTAGTCGGCCCGGACAGCGATCGCGAGCCGTGGGTGAACGAGCTTCCCTTGCTCCGAGCGATTTCTGGCGCGGGCGGTTGTTTTGATCGACTCGCGAGCCTCCGGGGCTTTTTTGGCTCAAATTTTATGTAGCAGCTCCAAAGATTTTGGAAAATTGAAAATCGCATTCCAGAAATTTCCCAAGGTCATCTGAAATGTGCGTTGGGATTTTTTAAGCCTGGAAAGACAAAAATAGGACGACACATGCGACGCAACGACCGTGTGTGATCGATTACAATTGTGCACGTACTTTCGACTTTTCTGGCTTATAAGATCTCAGCAGGGGCCACAAACGTGCAGAACAGTGACTCGTTGCATGGCGGCTATCAAGGGTTATCTTTTTTGCGCGTTGGCAAGGGCAGTCATTTGGCCGAGTCTCTGGGAAGACAAGAATCTAACTGTAAACGGAGAGAAGCAGGATTTTGAGAGAGCATCATTTCCAATCCTTGATAGAAAAGCAAAACTTTCCATGAATTTTCTCCGGAGGCAGTATACCGTTGGTCTGTTGACAAAAAATTCAAAACCAAGTTGCTTCTTTTTTTTATGTTAGTCTGGATATGTTGCCCGTCCATGATGATTGATCCGAGATGACATCTTTTCAAGGACTCTGTTTTTCCCGCGCAAGGTTCGAATACACTGACTCTCCAAGCCCTCCGCTCAAATAAATGCCTTTTCCAACACACGAAATAAGACGTTCCCTTTTCGCTCCCATGCGACGAGATGAATCTCAATGCTCAATTAGAACTTCTGTTTTGGTTACAATATGATTCGATCCTACCACATCAACTAAATATATCTGTGTTGTACGAATATTCCTTCCTTTTGTGAGACTTTGAGAATTTAGAGATGAGAAAAACACAGCGAGTCAAACATGTAGCTGCACCGTCTTTGACATCAAAATCACGATAAGAAAGTATTCAGCTATCGGAGCGCTCGCTAAATCTATGCATTTGAATGTAGTATCTATAAAATACTTTTAATAGAATCGAACCCTCAGAAATGAATCAAACGAAAAGCACACCAGAAAATCTAGTGCCTGAGCATAATGAGAATACGGAAAATGAATCTATAATTCTTTCAGCAACTCAATCGCGAAATAGATTTGCCCTCACTACAAGATCCATTGAAATTACTTCATTCGATGAAACTACCATGTAACTATGCGTTTCAAAATGATTTTGTCAAAACAATTCGATAAAATCATTAGAGCTGCTATTATTTTGCTTGAGCCAGAAGCGAGGAGCAGAGAGAAAAGTCCTCATGAATCCACGAATGTTTGCAAATATGTATCAGTGCTGCCGGGCTGACTGTATCGAGCTCTGCACAGCTGTTGTGTATGGATGGATTGAATGCGAGAAGACTGTATTACTGTGAATGCCGTCAGGAATGCAATCCCAGACAACTGTGAAACATGGTTTTGTGATTGTGAAAAAATATTGTGATCGATTGATTTGAACTGTAAATTTATTTGAGGTAAGAATGTATGTATAAAGTAATCTATGCTGACGAACGATATTTTTGGCATTGGCTGAAAAATTCAACTGAAATGAGATTTCAGTTACACCATCCAAAAAATCGAAGACGAAATCGAACAAAATACCTATCTCGAGAACAGCTTTCTCCTCTACGTGAATCGTGGGCTCGGTCTCTGATCAATTTTCATGAGCATCAATTTTTAATCACGTTGAGTATGAATAACACGCATTCGTTACAATCATCTACACATCGTAGTATATAACTGTAGAAATGGGGTAAGAATCAAATTTAGGTCTGAGGCTCACATTTTGACCAGTGAATGAGACCAGGTCTCCCGCGCGGGTCAAACCCTGACTAAATCTAGAGCATGATGAATTTTATTCGTAATACATTTCTTTATAGGATCCGTTGAAGAGTGTTAACAGTGAAAATTATGCTCAAAGTAGATTCTTGTACATTGTATCAGATAGCATGTGTACAGAATAAATTACGATACATTTATACTTTTAAATGATAAGTTAAGGAGCTTTAAAAAGTCGTTGTGATAAAGACGTGGCTATGGTGATGTAAACTTTGTTCATTGAATTTCTATAGTTTATTAGGATTTAATTGTTGGATTTTGTGGATAATTAAGTCTATTACGATTGAAATCCATTCGCGACTAACGTAGCTTAGGCTCGGTCTATTCTATCTCTTTGTTCTATCTTTCAAATTTTATATTTACAAGTAAGAAATTGTTGAATAGAAAGATTTAACATCATTGATACTGATTCTAAACGACAGAAGTAGCTCTTTTCCTCTACTTCTGCCTATTAAAATTTGCGTATGATATATGAAACCCAAAAACTATTGTAATGAAATTAGATAGCATGTATAAATTACAGCAAATAACCAACGAAGCTTCATGCATGGCAAATTATAAAATGTATCTAAGACATAAATGATGACGACCGATTTCGCGGAAAATTAAAATTATAGGAGTTGTAATCGAACAAGTGACGAGTGAAGTCGTTTGCCGTAGAAAAAATGAATGCAAAAGAACGTAAGAGGAGAAAACGATATTCAAACTGCCTAGATCTGAAGTACATCGGAATGGACTCATGAAAGATTTAATCGTTCTTTCAAACTAAAGCTTTTTATCGAACAAGGTTACCAACGACACGACATTAATCCACTCAAGATTAGGTCTGAAGTTGTATAAATGACTTTGTAGCTGTTGTGAAGCTTATGAATCATGAAAAAGGAAATAAAGAGCAAAAAATAAGCAACCTTCGTCAGGTCCCCGTCAAATTTCTGGATTTACTTTTGATTCAAATAGTCGCGTAGTAGCTAAATCTTACTTTTTTCAAAGTGAATACAGCAAATGAACAGAAAAATCATATGAGTAATTCGCCTTTTCAGTGAATCTCGCAATCACATTTCATCAATAGTCGTGAAATTGGTGACCATGACCATCGAGCAGCATTGCATGAATTAGGTCCTACGTCGCCAATCAATTAATTTCAGCTGACTGAAATCCCCAAATTCTGGCAAGATTTATCCAATAGATTCGATCTGTGTATGAGACAATCTTCCAACATGAAAAATTGGATGATAATAATATTGGAAAATGATGAGTGACTAAGGAAATAGGTGCGAAGCTTTAGTATACTAGCAAATTTCCTAAGATTTAAGAGTGTCACAATTATATTGATAAAAATTAATGTGTATGTACATTACAAGGATAACATGTCGGGAATCATGTAAATAGCCAAAACGAAATGATAACTGAATAATGAACTAAAAAAGTCAATTATCGAGATGCGCAATGAAAAGTCCTGTGAGTGTAACATCTAAATTGAATTCATAATCATACACTACAAGAAGAAATTGATGTACAAGCTGCATAATAGAGTACAGGTATTACAGCCATGATTCAGACTTTTTCATCCGGAATCGGTTGAGAGACAATCAATCATCAAGAACTCATTGTAGTCCAAGTATCTATTCATTCATCATTTTTGTTCTATAAAGAATTGCCGGGCATTGGACGTATCCAAAGTCTACCATGGAACTGTACAGAAATACGCAAAAAAGCTTTATTCTGACTGACTGATCCAGGTGGAAATAGTTTCAAAACCAAAATAACTTGGGAGTCCTAGTTGAAAAATTGTCCAGTCGTCGCAGGCCTTGGAATTGAGATTGGAAAATGGGCAATGCGTTTGAAATAATTTGTTGGACATAAATAGATTGAGAACAAACAGGGTACCAAGTCATAATTGAGAAAATTCATCTCGGCCTTGTTGTCGAGTCATCAATTTTTGTCCCTGCGTACTAGAATTCCACTTGTTAATGATAAGTGTAAATGGAAGAAAGAATAAAATTTTTCCTCACGTTATTCACATTCATTACAAATGCCTCACTTGAAGTATAGAAGCTGTCGCAAATGATCCCGTGATGCTTGAAGACAATATAAACCACCGAGTCGAATAAAAGTAGGAAACATTCAAGTAATATGATCCAAAAATGTCTGAATTACTATTTAAAATAACTCAAAACGGTGTAAGAGTATCCATTGGACAAGAAATGCGTAGACATTTGACGTATTTGCTTTTGGCAATATTTTATCTCGTCATTTTATTCTCACCGTAATTTCATTTTTAAAATAACGGTATTAACAAACGTTTGGAAATTGTTCGAGCGCAACTCGTGACGATTTTATGATAGACGATCCAGAGAGCCACTGTGAACACTTGTATCGTGTCTTTCGATCACATTTCAGGATCGTGCCGCGGTATTTGTCGCAACTAAAGAAATTTCGAATGAAAGCAGTGAAGAAAGCAAAGTACGAATCTTCGAGTGTCAACTATATCAATGAAGCGTGAATGATTCCCTCCACAATTTAACCATAAATAAAGGGAGCGTCAACCCAAACTACGACGATATGGATTCGATTATGGAAAAATTATATAAAAGGTGCGAAATCAGCATGACAGAAATCAAAGGCCTACAATACATTTAATGGGTGAAAAAATAGTATTTATTGATATAAGAAGATACTGTGTATTTATTCATGCCATACTCATTCAAAAAATGAATAAAATTCAGAATTCGAAACATGAGACTCGAGCAACAATTCAATTATGCTGACTATGTATCTAAGGACACTTGTTACGTAGTTCACCGAACTCTCGTTGTTTATGAATGATCAATTCATTCAATCATCATTCCTTTAAGACAAGGTATTCCATATAATGTTCCGGCATCCCCGATGCGCAAAAAAGATCACAATTCAGATTCTCTCAATCAATCAACAAGTTATTATTTCATTTCGTGAGCTCAAGTGCACATAATACGTGACGAATCACATAAATTTCAAAATGAATTACTTCGAGACAGATTAATTTATTGATCTTGTTAGCCATTACAATGATATTGCTATCAATTAGACATGATATTTCAGCCATTGCTGTCGCCTCTTCCAAAAAATCTTGAATTATTGCACAGTTTAGTCACGTTCGCGACCAGCCAGATTATCATAGGTACCACTTACATCAAGTACATCCAACAAAATAGCAAAATCCTCATATCGACTCATGAAATCGATCGGTCTACAACGAATAAATCTCATTTGAAAAGCACCAAAGCAGCCAAAATTTCGAGAAAGAAGATGTATGATATAAATGCTCCGCGAATATCGTAAGGCTGCGAATAAGGCCGCGCGTCAATTATAGAATAGTTTACACGTTCTCAGGTATTAATGGGAAGATTTAATGACAATCATCATCAAAATTCTGAAATTCCTCTATGTGAAACAGATATAATACTCGAGACCTCATCGCGTACGGTATTATTTTGTTGATACCCTTGTTCTCTTGTCCCATGAAAAATTTTCTCCATAAGTACGGGGTTTAGGGTCATTTTTGGGTGCATTTTGAACCACATATTTCCAACCCATTTTCGTGCAATGATCTATGGCTTCTTCTTTCGATACGAAATCAACTCTCAGTGCCTGGAGAGGATCGCCCCTGTAAAATACACGATGGTTGAAACAAGATAGCGTGATTTTTCAATGTATTTGCATGCATCTCATGAGGAAGGGAACGTTGCTATCCCAAATCTTAGGCAGCCCAGCGGACTATATGGGCGACTCTGCTGGAACTGCACGATAAAATATCTATGGTTGGTAATCATGGAAATTGGTGAAATATGTTGGGTCTAGCAAGAGTATTTCTACCTATTGGAGCCTTAGGATCTCGGATTTGGTTGCGCAACAACTTCACCGCGCTGTAAGTACATTCGAATGATCTTAGAATCTCATGCCCCCGGCAATTCAATGAATGCCAGATGCATTCTCAATCAGACTTTGAATAGATTTCTTCATCATTTTTGGAAAACTGGTGTTATTCACTTTGCCGTCCAAAGTCACGCTAAATGAATTTGACTCAACCAATCCGAACGTTGTTAGCATTAATTTGCTGCTTTTATTTCCCGCTTTCCTCTCTGAACAGAACTATTCTAGAGTTGCAAAATCTGATATAGGATTCATTTTATGAGCAAAATACCGAAATTATTAGAGTGTACTTTAGAACCCACCCCTAGTTCTCTCACATTGGCCCATTTGGGCGCAAATCATCTGTAGCGACGTAAAGAAAGGTGCAAAACGAGCCAAGATACGTTGGATTTAAGCATCTGGAAGCTGAGTAAGGTTGATTCTACGAAGGAAAAGAATATTCAACAGCCCCCCATCAGAAAAAAATACACCAAATGCTCCATCGCCGGAAGATAGCCGTTATTTTACTTCAAATATGAAAATGGGACATGCAACAGCTCACTTTGAAGGATGTCGATGAAATTCGAGGTGTCTCAATGTACAAGAAATTCTGCAGATAATAGCAAATTTCTTCTCCATAAAACTAGAATAGCTCAACTGTACTCATCAGTAATCATACGTGATTTAGCTCATTTCAAAGATCTTGGAATCAGCTTGAAAATGAGCTAAGATACGTCCAAAGATATCCAGGTACGTCGAAGTTAAAAGCTCCAGAAAACGAATGGAGTCTTAACGGATGCAAGTAACTTTATTATACAAGGTGTTGTATAAGACCTTCGGAATCCGCTCATGCTAATTATGAAGAGAGACCTCTGCCTTACTCCATGCTTAACATATGCTTGAGAACGAAGCGTTCTTGTACAAACCATCTCCCTCAAAGGCACTTTTGTGTTTGGCAACTTCGATGCCGGTGTATCTTTCGCCGGAGGAGGGACAATCCGGTAGTCGATTATAGAAAGGTTACTTTGCCCTAAATCTTTGCTTCAAATCAACGTATTCTAACGTACCGTCAAACGGGGCTACTTTGCCACAATGGGCGCAATCTTGCCATACTAACTGGAAGAGTTGTGTAGGATCTCTGTAGGTAAGGCAGGTATGACAATGAATCTAAGAGAAATTTCGGTCAATAACTACAGTTATAATAAACATTTTCTGCTGCCAAGGGATCCACTGCAGTTCTCACCGAGCAATTTTAATGCATTTTTTCTGAGTAATATTGAAAACAGAAAACAAATAAACATCACAAAATTGACACACAAATATGGTTGCTCGGATGATTCGTATGTTGAAGTGGCGCCATATTTTACTCACAAGCATCGTCACTTTGATCGAACAATTGTCAGATTCGAATATTTCCAATGTCTGGAAGAGTTACAGAGAAAAAAATAAAAAGAACCCTGTTCATAGACATTTCGGGGTTACTTTACCACAGTGCTGAATGTGTCCGTAACTATTTCCCATCAAAGGATTGGTCTACATCGTGTACATTATTTGGAAGTGCATCTAATGAACTCGAAAATGAGCTGAAATACGTCTAACTTGGACGAGTTAAGGCTAAATAATGGTAAAATCACGGAAAGGAACATTTTTGAATGAATTTGCAGGTATAACTTCTCATAGGGGCCGGCTGGCTGTGCGAAATCGGCTGAGGAAAACCCAGTTTAAGATAAGCCCTAAAAAGCGTAGATTTGTTGAAACGGACTTTGCAATAGGTAATCGAAAACTGAGACTTCCAACTTGTAATTCATGACTGTTGAAAGTCGACCTTTTCATCGTACATATAAGTGAAGCGGAATTTAGTGGGAGTGAGATTCAAAGTGTGGGAAAGTTTCCCAAACAGAGGTCTAACTTCACCACACTTCTTCAAATGCTCATAACCAAGAGCGGAAAGGTCCAAGCGAGCTTTACTTCAATGGGATCGAAAGCTGAGACTCTGAACTTTCAAACGAATTGGAATGAGATGAGATTGGTTGAGGCGGTTGCGAGTTACAGGAGAAACAGTGACAAAAAGAGTGAAAAGTCAGGCAAAGTAATCCCGCGGTTGACGGTACTTCACTGCATTTTGTAGGTATTGAAAGAAGCTCCAAAATTAACTAGCGTACGCTGAAAAATACTGCAAATAAAGCTCATGGTGATGAACTTGGGTACTTTTACCTTATATTTTTCCATAATGATTTCACAGCATCTTGATTTTGAGAATTAAGTTACAAAAAATGCCTGAGCAACCCATTAAATAGTGGAAAATGCGATGTGGAAATAGCAAAACCAAGGAGCAATTTCTGCCGCGTAACTTACGAGGAACACCAGCCCATCAAAGGATTTTCCCATCTTTCTCTTGTATCGTAACTGATTTGCCAAAAGTGGGTATTGTCTGTTCCAGACTGCATAGCGGATTTCGAAGGCTGGTATATCAGCACTGTACGAGTTGTTATATGTTCCTCCGGAATCCCAGAGACAAGTCCAACAGCATTGACCTCGCTTTCCACAGTAATGAGCTTATTCTTAGCATTTTCACGCTCTTTTTGAGTTATAGTCTTGAAAAACTCATCCGCTGATTTGTTTTGAGGTTCGACTACCTGCAATGCTTTAGACACATCAGCGAGACCTTTCAGAGAACCCAAAGGAGATGAAACTGAGAGCTGCTTGCTGTAAGTATAATGAGGCCATACAATAATACTTATTATCGCGTAGAAGGTGGGGGTTATGTTTCAATGAAGAAGGATAAATAGATGTTGTAAGGGGTGACGCTATTATAACCATCCATACTCACCGTTGCTGTTTCAACAAATAATTTAGACTCCGTAGAAGCAGGGCTTTCGATGCCATTTGCGAACTAATCATCTACGTAACAGCTAAGTGTCAATGAGGCAAAACTAAAACGGATCACATCGCATCTCAGACCAAACACTCCGGCGCCGGTTATCTGTATCTGTCGGAGTGTGTAAACGCACGTGTAGGAAACAGACATGAGTTTGGAAAGGGCTCATAAAAAGTATATTTCGAGATTTTATGATAAACTGAATCATATGGAAAAGATTTGTCAGTTTTTGGAGCACTTGATTGACTTTTATAGACGATTAAAAAACTGACAAATTTGAATTGGCGCTCAACAATATGGCGAACGGTACGCATCAGTCACGTGACACGAAAACCTTCTCAAGTTGTTTTTACATCAGAAAACTCTTCTGAAACCAATGAATTGTATTCATTTAGGTATCACGAGTGACATTCGTGCCGGTAGTTGTCAAAACTTCGCCTTCATGCTGGATAAAGAATTGCTTCCTAATCACGTCACTGCTGCGTGCCGACCGCTAATTAGCACGCTAATTCAAATTTGCAGAACTTGAAAGCGCTCTCAAAAGTAACCGACATACCAAAAAAGCTCCAAACTTTTTTTCCTGTGTCTCATTCATCGTGAACTTTTGAAACATATCTTTCCCCAAAATGATGTCTGTTTTCTATTCGCGTTATCTTAGGTTTCAGAAGCATTGATTGCTTTTACAAGTACTCGCTTTCTATTTACCATCATGGGAGAAAAGTACGCCTTTCATTCTCGCTCGGAAGAGAAAAAAAATCACGCTCTTCTGTCCTACGATGATGAAAAAAAAAAAAACATACGCTACACGAAAGTAAAGATCACCCCCTCTCGGATTTTCTCCTCTCTTGGCTGCACCTCGAGTAGTGAATCCCACCAGAAAGGGACTAATTCTCTATGTAATAAGGTAAGTGCAACCAACTTGCCTGTACAAGCTTATTTCTAGAAAGGATAACCCTCAGTCTCGCCGTGGATTTTTTTCATGTTGCTTTTGTTAGAAGATGAGAGAATAAATGATTTGGCTCGATACGATTTTCGCGCTTGCTAGCTGGATATAAGTAATTTTTTGTGCCCAACTAAGAATCCACGTTTACTTAAAGTGCTGGGAAACATTTTTGTCTAGACCGATTTCAACGTTTCGTAATTCTCTATACAAACAAGATATGGATTTGGAGTCCAATACTTTTCTCGTTTTTTGAACATTGGAAGAAAATTACTGCAAATTTTCTGAAATTGAATCAAGTGAGTGTGCTTGTTGAAAAATCAAAATTAGCTCTTATTCAATTAAGCATCACGGTACAACTGAAAAAATTATTTAGGATTCAATCTCAGCGTCTCAGTAATTCAAACTTCGTCTGAGCCCGTCATTTAAATTGAGACAAACTTAATATTCTTATTCAGCATTCGTGTTTCATGAAGTTGTTGAGGTAACAGATTATCTAAACAGAATTCATCAACTTGCTTCGATTAACGGTCACAAGAATTTCTTACTCAAAAATCGCTTGATGTCGAGCGAGGCAGCTGGTCATCGCAATATATAATTCTTTTTCGCGCAAACAGCTTTGCGCGTTAGAAGAGTAATTGCTAATTTCAAGCTCGAAAGTGATATTATCGAGGCCGGAAAAAAACTCCAAGTGGGATATTTATGTATATACAATATCTTGTACGATTTTTGTAGCAATTTCGAAAGTCGCGGAAGCTTGCGCGAGCTGAGCTTGGGTCGCAGAACATTTCACTTTCGGCAAAATTATTTGCATATGAGCCAAAAATCACTGCTCAAAGAATGAAGTACCGTTCATGATTTTCTGACAATAATTTAAACGGAACAGATCGAGTCCATGGTAATAGTTAAGCTCTTTGTACCAATCGTGCTTATTGATAAATCCCAAATGGGCTTATTCAATAACTTCGAGGATGATTAGCCAAACATTAATTTATTGATAAATTGTTTTCAAATTATAGGGAATGAGATATTATCAGCCACCTGTCAGTTTCTATACGCCATCTTCGAACACAGAATATTTGATCATCCATATATAGTCGCACTGACGATTTGAAAACAAACGACATCGTGTCCTATGAAATACGTTCCAATCAATCTTGTATTAGTGAGACCTCGGTTGCTTAATCGGACAGTTCAATTCGCGGCCATGATGGTTTCGGGATATCTTGACGGCGGTTTTCGCTAATCATACACTCAATGATCTGGTCATTTTTTCGTATCCATCTCAAATTATTCGGTAGTTTCACTAAAGTATTGCAAGATTGTGCTGGATAATGGGATAATTCAAACAAAAGATTGAGGAGTACAAGAAAATCACTTTCAAGAAGTGATAATTAACCAAACGTTGATTACACAGTCAAAATGAGTAGACTGACAGTAGAATCTAATTTGCACCGAAATTCGAGGATAGGAGGGCTCGATGGCTCGTCAGTGTGTAATACAAGTTCGTTGCCACGTCGCCTATTTGACACGGACTTGGGAACTGTGAGTTTTTATCTTTTGCAGAACAACGAAATAGTTTCCCGACATTGGATTTCATTTATCTTTGTGAAAACAAATTAGTGCGATCTGACCGCTTTTAGGATTTTGAAGTAGACACTCGTAAAATTACGTATTTGTTCGGTATATACGGTTTTTTCGGTACAGCTTGGTCACAACTGCCTGGCAAAAAAACCAATCTTCCAATTCTCTTTTGTTCAGAATCTTTCAAATAGCTGTCCGCAACACGCATAATATAGAAGCCACGATCGATGGCGTGTACAGAAAACCTTGACTCAAAATCCGAATGAATCTCACAGTGTCAAAACTATCTTTAAAATCAGGTAGTCGTCTTTGTAACATGAATTCTTCACTTGTACATGTGGACCAATTTTGCTAAATAATATAACCATCTGGAGAATATAGATATGTAGACCACACTCGATGTAGTTACCAAGCAATGCGCGCTGTTTTGGAAAGTTTCTGTGCGTAGTAGCCATAGAGTTCATCATTAGTTATCTCCCTCGCACTATTCTTCATTGATAGTCCTGCTCGATACTACTTTTTAATCAAGAAGAAATTTGCAAAGGAATCACTGCATACCGAGCATCGGAGTAAAGTATCAGGGATACCCAGAAATCTACGCTCGTCAACATACGTCGCTATACATGTGACTGCAGCTTGTAGTTATGATAGAATTACTCACATTGTGGCGCGTCAATGGCTGAATACCCGCATCAGTTTCATACGTCATTTCCAAAACAATAACATTCGTTGGGAATGAGTAATTTGCTGTCAGCTGACTGGAAACGGAACGAAGTTGGTGAAAATCTTCCTCTCGCAAAATCAATGATATGATCTCTACATGAATGAATTTGAAACGGAAGAAAATTCAAAGGGCAACTATGTCACGCGGGTGTAACTTAATTCGTCTACACCGAAGATTTTCACGTTCGCAATGACTTGTTTATTTAAATCAATGAGATTATATATCTTTTTAATGCAATCTTAAAGATTTGAATGTCAATTATCGAGGTCGCGATGTGTGTTCAATTTCAATTTAAGATATGATTCCATCTATACAATTTCAAATGCCTAGAAAGATTAACTTCCTTTTAATTTGTCAGTGATGCTGTATATACACCTCCAATGATTTTTACTGGTCGGAATCGATTTTTCATTCGTGGTAGCGAAAATTTTAGCAATTTGGCCACCAGATGATATACGGCATTAGTATCACAGATGAGTTCCAGAAGAAAGTGAATTACATTTTTCGATACCAGGGAATCTTGCCACGTCTGAGAAATGGTGATGGAAACCAGGTTACAATCAGAGGATTCCTGCAGCCAGACCGGACTGTACGAAACTTTTCTCTGGTTGGGACAAGTACTTCGAGTATCGGCGACCGATTCATACCACGCCGGCGAGGTCTGAACGTCGACTATTACCATATGCGCAAGAATCAAAAAAATCAAGACGTTGGAAATTATCTAGATGTCTTTGAAGAGGTATAAATTTTCCTTAATCGAGGTACTTGAGACATGGCCTGGTGTTCTAGAAAGAAAAGTTTTTAGTAGACGAAGTTATGTTGGAACGAGATCACTCGGATTGATAGTAGCAAGTTTTATGCAAGAAACCGGCACAATGAAATGAAATTCTGCCTTCAAATCACCTACATTCATTTTGCAGATAAAAAATGCGACCGAACGGTGGCGCAGCCGTCACATGGATAAAGCTTTCAGAAGTGCAAACGCGTTCGATGTGCTTCGAATTGAACGTGTCCTCAATATAGTCGAGCCAACAGTCAAATCAAATGCCCAGAAGATCCCAAAAACAATCAATAACTACCTATGGAACTGCAAACCGAGGAAACAGCCCTTGATGAGTATGAAGGGAGAGAATTCAAGACGGTATCGCGATCACGGAGCTCGTACGTAGAACATTGTTATAGCTTACAAAGTTATTTCGGCATGAGGTTTCAAATATTCCTTCGATATCACCTGAAATTTTGAAAGAATGATACACGACATTTTTCTAATCTCCTGATTCCAGAAATATTCCGCTTTGCTATGCCGATAAAACTAAAGAATCTAATTGATTGGAGCTCAAATAATGTTTTGGTCGCCGGTATGTCTCACACAATGTGTATTTGCGACGTAGACTTCAAAAGCTTGAATAAGGTCTACAGAATCGACCATCAGGCTGCCATCTGCTGCTTGAAATGGAACCCCGAGGGTACGTACTACCAATTTATATAGATTTCATCCAAAACACAAGCTCGCCATCATGGAACCGATAGCTGCCACATAAATTGTGAAATCACAATCGAATGTGGGAAACTTGTCATCAAGTTCCTGGAGTGAGTAACGCATATGACTTGAAGCGAGGCAGTGAATTTTAATGGTGATACGCATAAAATTATCATAGTGCTAATGAAATCATATCTCGATAAGGATTCCCACAAAAAAAACGTCTCCGTCTAACTTAACGAGACCACAGGTATAGACAGCTTCCATTATTGGAGCTGAACCTCCGGTGTTAATTTAGATGGTAGTGGGAGCCAATATGGCGGACTCTCAAATCAGTCCCATGAGAAATACATGGCATAATGGCGGCATCTCAAATCAGAGGTTGAGCCCCAACTCTCCTCGATGAGTACTAGGAAGAATCTTGCGCTCACCGGCCACGATAGCCAGAATTAATTCTGATTCTCATCATATCAGTATGTAATCGGGACTCACAATACACAGATAATGCTCTGTGTACATTCATTGATGAGTGATTTCAAAGTTCAAGTTTGTTTTATAGTTTACGAGCAAATCTCGCAAACTTTCAAAATTCTTGACCCTCTTCTCAAAAAGCGATTATTTTCAACGTAACTTTATTCAGGCTCAAGAAAACAATAGGATCTTGTTGTTCAACTGAAAACAGACGACAGATTTATGTATTCCAAACATTTTAAGTAGATAGAATATTTACACCGGTGAAGGCACACAGGTCATGCACCTCAAGAATCTCGCATAAAAAAAAACCCAACTACCTGGGATTTCTGAGCAAAATTTTCGCAAGGCACTCCTTTCATGTAAGTGCATGAGTTGGGATATGATGAACTAATTAATTTGGAGGGTTAACTCAATACTAAATACTTTTTGCGTTTGCTAGCTAGCTCTGAATCAATTTTTCGACTTTCTCTAAAAACCATTTTCTCCACCTTTCAGAATTGCTTAATTCGATCCAGGCCCAATTTTACAATCAATTTACTGGAAGAAGTCTTGTGTACCCATTAAGACTAACCCCTCATTTTTCCACATCGGTCCCATGCAGAATACGTCCATCAGATTCAAACCATCTGAACGGTCGTAGAGAAAACTGCAAAATAAACTAACAAGGAGAGGGTCAGGGGTCCGGGTCACCAACCCCCACCAAAATTTTTTCACATTTTGGTAACACCTACTAGATAAAGAATCCAGAGTATCTCCGTCAAATAGGCACTCTGTTCCAAAATACAGCCATAAACATTAGCATTGGCCATGTAGGCCTCTGTTTAAAAGTCGTATTCATAGATATACTATCAATGCTATAATGTGTATAGCTGTATCTCGGAACAGAAGGCCCATTTGACGGAGATGCCTGGGATTCTTCATATTCTCGATAGTGCGAGTCTGTAAGAAAATTCTTGTGCAGATTGGTGTTCCGAAGACCTGACCCCCCCTTTTGTAAGATGCATTCAGTTCGGACGTCTGGGCCAAGCCGCGAGTAATCGCGCGCAATTTTACGACAACATAGATTTCGGTGAGAATCTGCGAATAGCAGATTCTCACCGAAAATGCACGATATTCTTCATTTTCGCAAAAAACCGTATCACTCCAAATCATGAAAATGGAACGTACCATAGCCTATCTGAACTTGAGTTGTTCCAATTTTCAAGAAGTTGGAGGTAAACTGAAAAATTCATTTATACCCGAGACTCACTACACACCAACCGTTTTGCGGGACGATTAACATGTATCATGCATGGCCTTAATTAGTGGATACACGTCGACTCGGACTCGCCAAAAACTTCTGTTTCGTGGATCTGATATGGTTCCGGTAGGCCTGACCAAAATTACATACATCTAAGCTCATTTTAAACATTCTGAAACAAGCTTTAAAATGAGCCAAAGTGTAAGCGCAATAAAAAAATGCAAGTCTGTACTGCTGTACTGTCTGCAATACAAAAATGAAAGAATTCCCTTCGAGCGGAACTCAAATACCGCAATCTCCCAAACCTGCATTGTCTTTCTGACCCGAGAATAGAGATTTTGGCTCGGAAAAACAATATAGATTCACGAGGATCATCTAAATTTTCGACCATCGGAGTCTCAAATACTAAATCGATATCAATCAACAAATCAAATATATATTTGGAGAGAGAAACCTCAAATCATTGATTATTACTCCAGGCACACGGGTGGCAATATGCGACGTGGATGGGAGAACATGTTTGTACGATGTTGATTCGATGGAATACGTCTGGATTGAGAAATGTTCTTGTTGTGAACTACACAAAAGACGATGCAGAACTCAGTCAACAATTTGGTTGCAAAAACATCTGCAACTCGTGACGTGAGTAGTTTGAGATATTTCTGGAAATTTGCCAATACTGAATTTTTGTCCGCAATCAAGCCGAGTAAGTTGTGCTCGCACAGGAATCCGGATAAAATTTAGTTTTAACGAGCGACGTTTGCGCGCTATTTGAGAATATGACATCGAATTCCAACGTATACGCTGACTGCGCATAACCGAATAAAATTTTTGAAACACACGTTTGCTTTACGAATATCAACAGCTTCGCAATTGAATCCTGGCAATACCAAGTTTCTATGAAGTCATTGTAACTTATTTCTGCCCGCAAATGATATCTTTCTCAATGATGAATTATCTCCCTCTCCTATAGTGAGACCCAAATTAAATCGTTGAAGCTGATTCAAAAATTTGATTGAAGATTTCTCTAAATTAAAAATTTAAATAAACTATGATTTGGAATGACATTTTATTCATCTTTCATTTAACAGAGTGTGCACCAACGGACGGATGAAAATAATGAATCCTGCAGATGGCCAGACGATACGCGAGCATCATTTTAGGAAAGAAATTTTTGAGATCTCGTTCTCTCCAACTGAGCAATATTTGGCTGTGAGTGAGGCTGGTGAGCTGGTCAAGCTCTACGAGTATCCCACGATGCTGCCATTATTCGAGATAGAGTTTTTTGCGGATGTAAAGGTTATTCATATCTAATACTTGCTCTATTTCACGTAGTTTACAGTAAAATTGAGGGAGGGATCGTGAATTTTTTCTGCTCTGAATGAGGAAATTTACTCTGTTCTGAAATAATTGATGGACAAACGTCGTAACGATATCAAATGGATGAAGACACCTATGAAGGTATTTGGTAAATGAAAGACTTTTATTCATTTGATTGATTGACGAATCGAAAAAAACTGCATCATAAGCCCTTTGAACTACCTTGACTAATTATACCCATCCATGTCAAATCCAGATATCCAAAAAAATCATCACTCTCAACGATCAATCAATTAGTTGAATTAGATCTCATTTGAACGATGATTGAGTCTTTAAAGCAACGGATCTGACTGAGGCGTAAGGAATGGTAACGTGACATGCAAATTGACCACATCTTGATGATGCTGCAACTTCAATCTCGAAATGACAACTTTTTCAGGAGACTTTTAATTCACTCATTTCCACTCTCGTTCATGAAGTTTTCTTCAAATTCGTTAAAAATATTTTCAAAATTATTCATACTTCATAGATTGCGCTTTAGCTCCAATTCAATTTTTCTTCAGGATTGGGGTTTTTCTGGACCAGTGAGAATTGTAAAATGTGTTAAGGACAATTCAAGTTGCTCTCGAGTGTAAATAGTGCATCCTGATCTCGATCACGATATGTTCAAGGCAGTAAATACATCAATTCTCTCCTTCAGATTGAAACAATTTGGATTTGACGAATTGTTCTGTATCAAATGATTTTTGGTGAGGAAATCCAAGATGGCGTGTCAGCTCGAATTTCATAAATTCCTAGTAATTTATCTCTTATGTACGTGTAATAATCAGATCTGCCTTACGCAATATTTGCTCGGCAATTGTAAAAATGTAGATTTAGATTACATCGGAACCTATGATTCAGAAATTTCAATGCAATTGTACAAAACGCAGGCAATGGCTTGGCATCCATGGTCGACCGGCATTTTGTGCATCGGTGGAGGTCCAGGGGATGGGTCGCTCTCGCTTTGGAACGTCAACAGTCAGCGGCATCTATGCTACCGGAAAATCAAGTTTTTAGGATCAGTCGACAGTATGATGTTCAACAAGCTGAGTGGTGAGCTCGTGGTGCATTGGTATTACCTAGAAGGGGACAGGCTTCGCTCCGTCATAGCAGTTCTCGCCGATTTTGACACAATAGTCGATGCAGTGCCTCTGCACACGGAGCACCGCATGCTCAACATTATCTGGAACCACGATCACAGCAAGCTTGGTGAGCTCTACCCTACACTATCCCAATCATTTGTGCAATTTTTATTGAGAGTACTTTAGAAAAAATCAATGGAGGACCATTTATTGTTTGCTTTATTGAAATAATTAGTCGAAAATGACTAAAGGATCTTTGAGTTTCTTTGAATCCATCTAAAAGTCTGAGTTTTGACAATCAGGGTCCACCCTCAGCATCTTGAATATGAATATGTTACAGTTTTGCCGCTTGTCGATGCATTCAGGGGGTGTTGAAATATGATGAAGAGTTGTAACTAATGAAAATAGTTAAATGTTTTTGCTATACTACTTTGATTGCATTCTTACAGAAATTTATCTTATGTTACTTTGTCATCTCGTATATCATTCAAAGTCAAGCCGAATGAATTTAGCCAAACAATTTTGATGTACTTTGGACGGTTCTTTTTGTCTCCGTTTTATCTCCAAAATATGTCTCTCCTTCAAAATCGCAATATTGAATATGGTGGCAACTTTAAGAGCATATTACTCCACTATATCAGGGGAGAGTACGACCGTGATTAAGACCCGCCCTCGATTTCCAGGGGCTCCTCCAAAATCCACTAATCAAACCTATATTGTCTAAGATCCGTATAAAAAATTGTTGCAAAATGAGTCAAGATTCGTTGAATAAATGCCAATCACAGACTCGGAGCAAAAACATAATGTTCTTCATTACAATAACGTGGCTATTTCTTACTTCGAAACAAAAATATGGGACGAAGAATTTCCGATAAAATTGACAAGATATTTTGCAGATAGTTGCGGACTAGTGAACGATACGTCAGAATATTTTTCAACTCGTCTAGGCCTTCGTGGTTTCGCGAAAAAATTTTTCCATGTACATTTGGAATAACTCGGCTCTACTTGGCTGAAATTGCACGCACTCCAAACCTTTCTAAAAATCTTGAAACAAGATTCAGAATGAGTTTAAGTGCACCAAGGAACATTTAAGTACTCCAAAGTTAGAGGTGCCGCAAGCTTAGGTTGTCTAAAACCAGTACACGTACGCTTGTACGTCAGATACAATAAATTCGAATGTGTACGGCACAAAATCCATCGAATTTTGACTACCTCTGTCATGAAACAGTCACCGAGTTTCTGTATGTGGACCTCTG
>JAPYYZ010000194.1:0-32500 GCA_030522705.1 Eretmocerus eremicus | reverse complement strand
TCTAAATAGGATTCCACGAGGTTACGGACGCCGAACCTGCCGTACCGACCCAGCAACGCGGCGCGGCCGCGTCGCGATCGCGACGCGCCGCAAACGCGCTATGTAGACGCAGCCATTCTTATCTGTCGAACGCGATTACCGGTTCGTTAGCGTTTCAGAAGCCTCGAAATGCAGAGGCACAGTCAAATGCCGATACACTTCAGAGTCGTCTGATGAATTCATAATGGTATCTATATCGAGAGCCAGTATCGTCGAGGACGAGCCACTCATCGCAGAAGTTACAATTGACTTTCCTCAAATTCATTTTGCAAAAGAGCTGTGCCAAGTGCTTCGGAGTATCTGTACCCAAAACACAAAGTCCTTTGGCTTGAAAGATTGTCGAGCGGTGGATGGAGGGTCGGTGAAAGATCCTATGGAGTAGCAGAAGTCTAAATTGGAGCGATTGAATCGGGCAGGTTGCTGCTGGAGAACAAGGGGGCGATGTCGAACGCGAGCTACGAGCTGTCGCAGCAGCTGCGGGCGACCGTCCTCGACGTGCACGCGCCCGTCGTCGAGCCGGACCAGCCGGCGCGCGCGCACGCAGCCGTGGCCTTCAGCGGCGAGGTCATACCCTACGTCCTCATCCTCGTCGCCGCCGTCATACTCGTCCTCGGCCTCGCCGGCATCGTCTACATCTGCGTATCCTGGTCCAGGTACGTCTATCCCATTCACCATCCTCTATTATGTCTTTTACGTTCCACTGCCCTATACGTCGATTTCTATTGCCTGTCTTCACTTCTCTACCCGACCACCGAGAGGAGTGGCAAGCGTGTGCGAGGTGTGAGGGGTCATAGTGGACAAAGCCCATTTTCGGAACTTTACGGCGACGAGACGATGTATAGAAGACGTTTAGAAATAGTTTTCTAAGCTAGAAAACACCGTGAAGACGATGGAAAAAATCTCTTGACGAGTCTATTTTTTATTTGACGCTTTGAGAAGAGCTTTTAGTCTCATTTTTCCTACTTTTCAAAAGTGGATTGATCGTTAGTTCATTATGGTCCTGAACACCTCATGCGCGTTGCTGTATTAGAGACTTATGAGTCTCGAATTTTCTTCGAATTTATACCAAAATCCTAACAAATGCAGATCGGTGAACACTGTTCAAACTCGCCAAAATCGTGGATGGCAAACTATTCGTATCAAAATGTGTGTTTCTTTTTTGATAGAAGCTGCTCTTCAATCTATATTTCTCAGTTGTTGCTGTAGAGCCATATTTTGTTTCTCGAATGTGTTATCTTCCCTACCTGCGGTAACCGCGGGAAATTATTTTGCACGCTTGGCACATTACGCTAAGTACCTAGGAAAGTGTAAACGAATAACAAAGTTAGACTTGACCCTCAAGACCATCAACTCCCTTTTGCAAGGGGATTGCAGAAATATCAACAAAACAACACGAGCCAGTGATTTTTTGTGAGACGTTTAATAAAGTAGATTTTTTTGTCACTGAACGTCCATTGATTGATTTTTAATGGGGTCATTGCCATGCGAGTTTATCGGTATGTCATTATGTAGATATTTCTTGATTTGGCGCAGAAAGATACACGTGGCTGTCATAGAAATGAGTTTTCGTGTTTCGAATGCAGTGGAATTTAATGTACGACATTAGAAGCTTGAAACATTCAATGATTCTAATTTGGCTGTCGTGTTCGGTGCATCCTGCTGGTGGAATTCTTATTTGCGATATCATTATGTTTTCCAGCTACTCTAAATAGATGGATCATTATCATATCTTGTTTCAGAATTTTCGAATCAGTCTTCTGACATCAAAGGCTTGGAATTGCACTTTGCCCGCCAAATCGGGCAGGCCGATCCCGTCGTTACTCAAATTTCGTGGGATTCGATATCACGATAAACATTACTTGATCTGAAACACTAAAATACAGACTCGAGTATTGAATATTATATTCCGTGAGCTAAAAGCATAATCCAATGGGCAATAACTGTTCGGGAATGAAGCAATCCATGTCTGTAGTAATTCGTTCTAGTATTGTTTGGACTTTACATATTGACGAGTGGCCATTTCTCTATCGGATACGTATTCAAAGTTCTTTCCGAGCAATTTTACAAAGCGTAGCTCAGATCAGTGGAAAATACGGCAAGACTATTATCGTCGTGGCTCTATCTTTTTGTTACGCTAGCTCGTGTACTGAAACTATTACATTATCGTCATGCTCGACACAATGGCCCAGTTGGCGTATACATAAGCTCGTAGACTAAACACGCCGTAGATGACCACAGCAGATACTTTGCAAAGTTGCACCCTATGTTCTGTACGAGACGGCAAATACTGTCGGGGCTACTCTCTATTTTAATCAAAAACTTTGAGCTCGAAATGTTGGAGCTCTCCAGGAGTCCTTTGACGGACGCCACACTTAGACGTCCCACCGAGACCCGAGGAATCTCTTTCTTCCCTTTGCATTGTGTAGTGAGCGCAGATATTCCAGGCAAAAGTTTCTGGAAATCAAAGAGGGTCGAAATGGAGAATTCACAAGACTGAGTTGAGAGTGAATTGTATTCAAAAGACAAATGATTTGGATGAAAATATGGACATCCGTCGAAATTATTTATTTTCTGTTCTAGTCTAGTAGGTAGAATTGAGTGATCGCGGAAAATGTTAATCCATACCACCAATGTCTGGTCTGAAAACGTTGAGATTCACGAGCTTCCCCGATTAAAGTCTCAGCGCCAATTATAAATTGCAGAGTATTTTTTGGCCGCCGTAATCCCTGCCTCTGCAAACGTGAGAAAAGTACTTAGACACTGCGAGAAAGCCCAGGGCAAAGAACAGCAAGGACAGGACTCTAATCCTCTTAGTTCTTTTGCAGCGCGGGCAGTGTGAAAATCCGGCCTCTACTCACAAGACGAGAGACTAAAATTTTAAAAGCTCAATTTCCACTCTGGCTCTGCAAGTCCTCGAAGCAGTTTACCACATCTCCCTCGTCCTTTACTGCAATTAGTGCAGAACGACGCACTCATCCCCCTTGTATAGTACATCGCGATGTCAACTCGAGCAATTTCACAAGCTCGCGCGTTAATACATAATGAATGCGTGTACACGCATACACACGTTCCGAAGAGTGAATTTTCGCGACGGGACGCAGGGTATAAAAGCCAAAGCCTCGCGCTCGATTTTCCCCGGCCCGAAACCGCCGCGTGAATTTGCTCCGGCTCGTTACATGCTAATGAGCACTGGCTCCCTATACAGCAAACTATGCGCGAGGCTGTGTGGGTGTAAGCGAGTGTGTGTAAGCATCGGAAGCTTTTTGCGGCAGCTTTGAACGCTTCGATGCACGTTCGTTGACAACCGGTGCGTGCAAATTTTCACAGAGACTGAGAGAGCCTTGTGCCCGCTCTACACAATGTTTTCTCCGGGGAATTTGGGTTTGTCGTGTCCTAAAGGACCTGACGCCTCCCCCCCCCCCCCGCTTTTCGCGGCGAATAATGAAGTGCAATATTGTACGCTGGAATTTCAATGGAGAATTGGACTAGTGTGAGCGTACCTGGGTGAGCTTAATTTCGTCCGGAAAGTAATGTAGTTGGAATCGACACGTGGCGAATTCAAGATGCTTCCTGGAACGGCAATTTTTCTCATCAGGGATCGCAAACGGGAAATGAGGCTAATGAGGCTATATTGTATTTTTGATGCCCCGCGACGACGTACGTACACCGAATTTACCGAGTGTTTTCCACTGGGGCAACTAAATGCTCGTTATAAAGTTGGATAATTTTGACGCGCAAGGGCACGTGATGCGACAACTTCCCTCTAACGATTCTCATTCATCACGAAATAGTATTCCGATGTGTACGGGATTCTCATCGTTTCGTCTTCGATAAAAATTTTCTTTTAGATCGAAAGTTGAGGAGAAAAGTGTTGAAAGAGGTTCATCGCGTTAGTTTCTGAAGGAGAGATAACTGTGTCAACGCGATTACGACGATATAATTATCGCATGGATAAAAATTGGGCTGTTTGTTCTGACGCAGGTATAAGGCGTACAAGGAGCGGATGCAGCGGATGTACGTGGTGCCGAGATACGATCCCGTTTACGTCGAGCCGAACCTCAAGGAGTACGAGACGCAGGTCTTGCAGATGAGCGTGCCCGTTGACGACAACGACAGCTACAACGATCTGCAGCTCGACTTTAGCAACAAGAACCACGCCTTCAGCCTCGACAACGTCAGCTACATTACCAAGGATAATGGCGAGAGCACAGGTACATATCTTGCTCCCCGGCCAAACACAAACTCAATTATTCAATCTCCGCTCTCCTACTCTACTGGTATTCTGAAATGGGCTTTGATACCACCCCATGTGTTACATTTCATTCTTGTGATCGAAAAATTGTTCCCTATGGAGATTTAACCCGCTCACTTTACAACCCGCTTTCGGGCTTTAGAAAGTCATTCTGAGTTGTGAAACATCTATTGTAGAAATAATGAAAATTGGTCAAACTAGAAATTCGAAGAATTTTTGGTTTTTATCTGTTTACTTTTCTTCGAAAACAAAAGTTATTCGAGGTTGATTCTTGTGAGTATTTGTTTCTCCAAGATTTAGAAAAGTGTCTGGATTTTTTCAGATTTTTACGGTATATGCTACAGATTAGTCATCGCAAAATATTATAAAACGTATTTATCCACGGTAGGCGGATGGTGAATTTATACTTTTTTATAAACGATCCTTTTGAATTTCTGGATCAGCATTTTCCAGTTACTTTTGACCCTCATTTGAATATCAAACCTCCATAATCAGGCTGGTTCGTTATCCGCGAAAATTAATGCCGATAGACGATATACAATGAGTGTGAGCCAATTAGAGTTGACATACTCTGTCGAGGCACCGACACGACATCGTAAGAATTCACGAAATGCACTACTTGAGAAAAAATTTGGGCAATGTTTCGATGCGCCCAGTACTACACTATTACACTTCATCATGCTTCGCTATTGTGCATTGCAAGTGATTGAGATGACCGTACTAAGAACTCATCAAAATAAGGGCGACTATCCGAGTCACTGCAGAGGTTCCACAAATGTCTTCAACATCGAACGCTCACAATTGTAGATTCTACGTCAACTCGGGTATAAATTCCACGAGCTCGAGCAGGCTACAATGACTGATGCCCCTCAATAGACAATTACGACCTCACTCGAGCGCTTATTTTCAATTCACAGGCCAGCAGAGTCCAGTATCGTCGGAAGCGGCGACCACAGCCCGGGCGTCAAGCATAGCCGGCAACCACGCGAACCTCGATCCCAACACGGTGTACACGCTGAGGCGCTCGACCCTCGGCCGCACCAAAAACACAAACAACGCGCAGGCCCAGCAGGCCCACCACCAGCAGAACCAGCAGCAGCTCAACAACCAGCAGACGCCCGTGCTGAATCCGCTCTACAACCACCACGATATGATGAGCGCGAGCCCCTCCAACGACAACGTCGTGTTTCGCGAGCGCAAGGACTACTCGCACCTCGGCTTCACCTACCTCGGCGACCAGAGCCCCGTCGAGACCACCACCGAGCTCTAGTCCACACAACATTTCACCCACCGAACTATCCGAGTGCAGTGAGCGCCTTCTTGTGTGTGCCTGTGATGCCGTCGATTTTTTTTACTCCGCTCGCTGTGCAAGTGTACTTATTACGAACTGATCTCGGGAAATGTTTGGAGAGCGGTGTGTAGTGGCTACTTTGAGCTCCCGATAGTATGCCTGTGCCTTTGCGACACGAAACGATATTTATCCACATCGTCGCGAGGTCCTGTGATGCATCCGAAATTCTTGTCGTTCCATTCATGAATTTCTCTGGAGCGTGGCTGGGATCGATCGGAAGCATGAATTTTCACCGTGTTGATTTTTAGAATTTACGAGCGTTTTGATACAGTTGCATTTACGAAGAGACGAGGGATCCCAATCTCAAAGATTGACCGAGATATCTCTCAATTATTAGGAATAAGTATATTTTTGTTATCTATTTTTCTATGACTGATGTGACGTGTGTTGATGCGTGCGACCGACTGCGTGGTATGAGACTTGAAAATTAATTATAGCTATGATAATATTCGCCCGAGTTCATGACTACATGAACAAACACAAAACTGCCACGGAATGTTAATTATTAGAGCGCCTCTCGAGACGAGACGAGGACGGGCACAATTTTGCCTCGGTCTTCTGAGGATTATTGAATTATTTCGGGTGCGTAGCTTGAAAAGGGCACTCGTCTAATTCGTCCCACTTCACTAAATCAATAATTTTCATCTGTGCAGCGGACAGATGGGAATGTTGATCGCGTCCAACCTTGTTGTTTTCATGATGTACTTCAACATAGAATTCTTTCCGTCCAGCTCTAGGCTAACTTGCGAGAGAGACAAAGAAAAAGAGACGCTGTTTGCCTGCATTAAACAGCCAAATAAGATAAATTGTACATTTTGTAGGGTAGATAAGGATGTATCATACAAGTGCAGTGATGAACTCCAGCATTCACCTTGTAGGGAATAATAATCACTATCATAATATTTATAGTCCATCTCAGGTTCAATCTTTACGAAAGACGAATTCCTTTTGAGATACATTCAACTGTTGTTGCTTAATGGTGATAGATAACGAAGTCGGAGGATTTTGACCACTGTATATTTTGCTAACCGTAGATTAAGAATTTATTCCATTTAGCTGAAGGATATGAATCATTTTATCTATTTTCTGGATGAGTGGGATTAGATACACAGCGCGGACTATTATTTGTACTTGTGAGGATCCGAGATAAAATCATTAAAATGTTTGTCTACTCCGATGAACGAGATGGATTATCTTCTTATCTCAATTCTTTTCCACGATTGTTCTTAGATTCTTGACCGTGAATTGTATCTACAACCCAGAATTAATATGATAGATGTCAAAAGTGAGCGAACTTGAGACTAAAAATGTCAGTCTTTGTACTTTACCGATGACTTTTTTGGTTTTATGAGTGCATCAATGTTTTCTATCGGGAGCTGGACCTAGAGAGGTCCAGATAGTCATATGCTTTGACCGATAATATTTGTTGATGTAAGTTCTTTGTATATCAAATTCCTCTAATCAATTACGACTAAGGTTTTATACTTCGAAGTTGATCCATTGTGACATAATTTGTAAAAATCTTGTTGAGGAAGTAATCAAATAAATTGATCGATTGAACACCTCTTTAGGAATATTTTTCATTCTCCCATCTTTACCGCGTTCTACAGATCCAACTGCGGGAACGGCAGGTCTCCAAAAAATCACCATTGCATGAGGGCTCGAAAGATTGTATTGCAGAAAATGAAGTCATCCATCTACTACTATCCAATACACGGAGCTGTTTCATTTTTTAAACGGTATAACGTACGTCAAGATTATATTTCGGTGACGGATTCATTTTAAAAATATTGAAATGCTTCCTTCCAAGAGCGGATCCCTTCAGATTTAGAGATTCGTGAAAGATCTAGTGTTGAGTATTGTGATCTTTGAAGAATAGCGACGTTTGAAAATTAAGGAGCCTCATCGTGAGCAAATAAAAAATCATTTTTTAATGACGCACAAGATAGTTTTACCCGTTTCGTTCACGTAAAGAACGCATAAGAAGTTGGTTGGAAGAGTGAATTTAGAATATCTGATTCTACTAGAAAACCAATGTATACGAGCTGGGTGTGGATGCAGTTGCTAATGATAGCATAGATAATTGCAAAGCTCGAGTATTCTTCCCTCTGGTTACATCAAGCTTTGGTAAGGGTCAAAGATTGAATTTCATTATATCGTTATAGGGCTGGAAGATCTGGGCAGTGAAACTATCTGTAACCTCAGGCGTCCCCCCACAATTTTTGGTGTGAATATTTGATTGCCGTCTTATTGCGTAGGAGTCAGGGAGGCTTTTTCGAGGTCAAATTCTTCACGGTGGGGATTCCCCTCTCCTTATGCGGAAAGATTTGATCTCGAGATTGGACGAGATGATTTTTAAGGAAGACTACGACTCTCTGCTGAAGGTTACACACCAAAAAGTTTACTTGGAGGTAGTAGCATAGGAATGAGCCATGCTAAGGATGTAAGCTCATCAGATAAGATTGATAAATTGAGGGGCTGCGTGGAAAGAGGGTCTGAATGCAGTTAAGCCTTTTTTCCGCCCCTCGCTTTGTGAGGCCTCTGACTCATAATCCATCACCGCACACAAAATTTTTTTCAACAATTTTGAAAGACAGCAAACTAGGGAAGAGGGGCTAAGCTTGCTTAAATCGAATAAAAGGCATTGTTACACCGAAGAATCGTTGATAAAAAGGCCTAATTACCGCGTCAAGAGAGCCATACTGATGAGGATTCGTAAAAAGGGCCTAATTGTAAAAATCGATTTCAGAAACGGCCTGAGCCTTTTTTGGAAATCTCCCAAAGCCCAATTTTTCACCATTATTGAGAAAAAGGACCCAAGTAGCATTTGATTCCTAAGAAAAGCCTGAATTATGACTTGAAAATTCTTTCAAAAGTACCCAAATCCACAGTAATCTATTTTTATCCATTCCGGCTACTAGAACATAATCTTTCACTTTGACTGGGTACTTTCGTACTTACATAGTAAGGATATGTTGTCCACCTTTCTTCACGACCAAAACACGCTTTTCGTACACGTGGTATCCTTGAACATGCATGACACCATCTCCCGAGAATAGGATATTTTGGGGGATGTGCCAATAGTCATACTGGGATAGAATCAAGACCAACGGATCTGATTTGTAGATTTCATTAAATTTTTTGTGGAGGAAGAGCGCCGAAAATTCACCAAATATTGATACAAACTGCATTCTTTAGAATGTTCATATCCCATCAACTATCGATCAAAATAATCCAATTCGTATTCATTCATTTTGATTACGCTATCGTTTTGATAAAGAGCCAGTGGTATTCATGAAATTATGTCACAGGAAATTTATATTCAGTTTCCATCAATTTTCTCGAAATGGCCACATTGCAGTAAGTCCTTCATTTCGCGCAGCCCTTCAACTGTAGTGATCTTCACTGTGAGTCTCAAGGCGAGTCAGAGCTTGAAGCACAGAAAGATACATTTAGGCCATTTCGCAGAAGACGAAGCTTTTGAAATATATATACGTGTAACGAAAAATGATTTAGGAAAATTATCGAGTGGCTAGAATTCAATTAACGAATCAATACGTAAAGTAGCATCTCCACACAAAATTCGTCTAAAAACACGAAAAAGTCGCGACTGTCGAGTTTCGAGAGCAAAGAAAACACGTCTCCGCGTCAAGCGCAAGAGTTTCTTACGCCGAGCGATTAAATATAATGCGGAGCCAATACACGTCAAATGTACACACGGTCGAACTTGCTTATCGCGTGCGTAGTCTGTGCGCATACATAAATTACCGCACATATCGGTTATCGGATGATAGACGGCGGAGGGAAGGGGGTGGGGGGCTATTTATAGGTGGCGAGGTATCAAGGCCTTCTCGCGCGGCGCTTGGGTGAAAAGTTCAACCCTTGGGGGGTACAGCTTGCGCACTCGCGGATCTCGGCGCGAGCGACGTGCTGCGCGATTTACGGCCGAGATGCTCCGAGAGTTGCGGGGTGTATCCTGCATCCTATACATCCCGCCTTATGTTGACCCTCGTAGAATGGCCCACGCGTTCGACTTCCTCATCTATCGTATAGTGTGTTTGTACTCACCCGGTGGCTCAGTCGCGCACGTGACGTTCTCAAATTCCGAATGCGAGTACAGTGGAATTTACATGCTTGATTATCGGTGAACGTGTCAGCGATAATGGGGGGTATCACGAATTCACTCTCCATTTAAATTTTTAGATGAAAATCTTTTTGCCGAGAGTGAAATAAATGAGTAAGTCAATCTAGAAGGGATGTGAAAAATAGGCGATGTCTCGGATTCTTTCCAATGCAATTCTGATTGATTTCATAGCTCAAAGTATGATGTCTGCTGTCTTATGCGAAACCGGAAATAATTTGCCAAGCCATTTGAACTTCAATTCCTTATTTCACTCAAATGGCATTATCAAATGGCTGCGTCTTCTTACGGTTCATATCTTAGAGAGTAATCGCATTGTAATTGATAGTCAACTGAATCAACACAGGGACTACAGTTCTGATGATAACATCCTGCTAGACTAAAATCGTTGAATGTTTTTTTTTCAGATTCGAGATTCAGGCAATATTCATAGGTTTAATTGGGAACCTTTATTGGGACAGTCGATCTACGGTTTCAAGTGTCCATTCATCAATTTAAACATAAGTCACTGATGTTGGCCAACGCCAATGAACGAATGTCCAGTCGGCAAAATCCACCAGTCAGTGCTTCTTCCAAGTACTTTCTTGGCTCTCGTTCTGGTTTTGAAATGGGAATAGATTCGGCCTACCGAGAGCACAATAGCGCGAAAAGGGTATTCAAACTGCATCAGCTGTGGATATAACCATTCTCTCAGCTCAATCTCTCAACGCAAGCCTTTCAGATTTTCTCTCAGATCCTACCCTCGCCGCAACGAAATGCTCGCGCGTGCATCATACTTCTCTGATTAGATCCGAATATTTGCACGACGGAAGAGCTGAATTCGGTCTCTTTTGAGAGCGAGCAGCGAGAGATCGACGAATAGTTGGCGCATTCGAGAGTCTGAACGAGGTGTAGGCGAGCGCGCAGTAGTACGAGTCAGCGCTGGGTCGGCCGCTCGTCCATTCACGCCACCTCCAGCCCTGCCCTACTCGCGCCACTCTCGCATCCGAACCACGAGATCCACGGATGAAAATTGCGCATCTAAAAAGGACAGTACTGCTCATACATCTGGATAAAAAAAATAGAATGCCTGCAGTGCCGACGTGGCGAGTGATTCGGATGTTGACAGTGTTCGAGGGTACAGAGAGTGGCGTCTCCCATTGACACAGTTGCGCTGGACGCGCGTCAGAGAGCGAGGAAAGCAGCAGGGCTGGGAGATGGCCACGTGGGTCTGCGCGTCCAAGGGAAGGTCGCGAGTGACGACTGACGGAAGAGAAAGAGAGAGCGGCACAGGAGCAACAGTTTGGAGCCGGTGCACACGAGCCCGGGCACCGGGAGGGGGCTGGCTTGCCGCTGCTATCGATCCACCTTGTGGCGCGCGCGAGAGAGAGAGAGAGAGAGAGCAGATGACAAAGTGCAAGCAGAACACGTGACGCCTCGGCTCAAAGCAGCTCTCGCGGATTCTTGTCCGTCGTATGCTGATTTGAGAGGCACAGCTCTGACGCTCAGTCGGCTCGTCTCGCATGCGGTGGCCGCGCTCTGCAACTCTTACGCCGTTTATGAGGCTGTGAAATAGACAAAATGACCCAAGAGCGATATCACGTTTATTTTTTCTCTCTCTCTCTCTCTCTCCATCTAATCTCACACCCTCAATTCTGAATGTGAATAATAGATAACAGTCTCCTTCGTTCAAGAGATGATTCTCATACGGCTTCGAACCAAGACGGTATAATTACACTTTGGCTTTGCGAAAAATCGGGTCAGTATTTTGGACGCCTGTATAGGACTGGTGATCACCTTATGAATCTATTTAACCGCATTACATCGATGAATGGTTCATCTGGATGATATCAATGGAATTCTTCCCAAAGATGATTATTAGATCGGTTAGCATTCGAAATGCTGCACAAGAATGGACTCCCAGTTTCTCTCTAATGGTGAGCTATCATCACCAACGCCCCTTCCTGAGTTGCACACGAGCTGCTGAAGCGGTATCACTCTCGGGCAAATTCTGAATCCTGTATAAGGAATGAAGAACGGCTCTTGGACGATGAGAACAATTTCTAACAGGGTTACCTTATTGTCCGTGGGCAACGGCTTCGATAAGATGATCAACTAGTCTACATCAGTCTTTTCCTTCACTTTACAGAGGCAGAATCAGAGCACATATTGATAGTTTCATATGAGGCCTTCCTCTTAGTCACACTGACGATAACCCCTTTGACGAATTGTATCTCTCCAAAATACAGTAACCGAAGGATCAGCTTAAATGACGTCAGAATTTCATAGGCGATGATGATTCCTTCGCAAAGTCAAATCAACAATAAATTCACATGTCCTATGCCATAATCTCCAATATCTTGATAACTGTTGTGCGAATGATTTTTTCACTTTTTCGCAACAGCCTCACCGCACTACCAACATTCATGGCTTCCAATCCATTGAGAGATGGTGTGTTTCATCTCTGATTAATTTACCCACTGTACTAGAGCAGATTATATTGCTACAGAATTTCGCGTAAACTACCTCACCACCAAATCAGTTGCAAGGATCTGTTTTCACCAAGTTGCGATTATCCAGGGTACGTACGAAGGCACATTAGTTGATTGAGCAAACAATATTTATTTACAAACCCTTGCTACGAAGCTATCCAAGGGTATATATTCACCAAATCGTTCACTCGATTTACTCATACTTTTAACTTTTAAAATTTGCTGGTAGACAATAAATGATCATATCACTTTTTTAGGTTTCCTGGTGTTGAATGCATGTTAAAATATGCGATATCCTGCCAGAAAGTTACGCTCGAATGAATTTCAGACAATGCCGACCAAATAAAGCAATCATATCCATTAGAGAGAAAACTAGCATATAAAATGGAGGCGAGCCACGAGGTCGTTCGTCAGAAAGTATTAAGAGTGGGGTACAGAGATTGTCAAGAGAATGCAAAGAAAGAAGAGAGATGCGCGTGTTGGAGAGCGACGTGCTGAAAAATGGGGGAAAGCTGCAGTAAAGACCGGACGACGCTATCTTGCTGAGTGAAAGAAATGAGTTGAAGAGGAAAGAATGAAATGTGCATAAGAGTCTGCGAAAGGAAATAAAAACCTCTGAACTTGATGGGAAAAATATTTGAGTTGTGAAATTTATTTAAAATTAATCTTTCCATTGATTCTTGTTGTTTTGATTCAAAATCACTCCCTATATATCAGATCCAGTATCAATTTCTTAAAAAAAAGAAAACATGTGTTCACTCAATCAAGAGACGGGCTCAATTTTGGTTCGTATTTAAAATATTGACCTACTTTTGAACAAGCAAATACAGAAGATTTGTCATTTTTGGGAGTTACTCTGCTCCAGGATTGGTCATGTATGAAAACGACGGTAAAGATTACTGGTGTTCCACACACCATAATAATTCTCATGACCCCGATGGATCATTCAGAACGGGGAGAGGATACCGGTAGTAATGAAAAACTGGACCTGATCGAAGAACCTCGAGATAGCTCTTCTTTCCGCGCTCCAGTGTGAGCATATTATTGAATAATTCAACAAAAGAGAGCAGTGATTGGCAAAGGGATCTCACCGTGAAGAGTTACTCCGTACATGGAGGAAAAAATTACTGCCAAGGGACGATAATCGTGGAACGGATGGCAACCTTAGAGAACGTCACTGTTGTAAAGAGTAACTTCAACACTGTATGATGCCAAGAGTCACCATTACTCGATCAAAATTTTTACCGACTAATCATCGAAAAAAACCCGTCCGCGTTCTCTTATCACTCAGCGCCACACGTGCGTACCCTTGCAACGAAAAACTCGCAAATCCGATCCACTCGGATCCGCAATCTTTTCCACGGGCTCGCATTCATTCATCCCCGCAGCGGATATGAAAGCCACGCCGAGCGAAAGAGCCTTCAACGCTAAACGCGCTCGAGAGCCTCGTGGCTGCGAATCTCGCCGCTGCATTCAGCCCCGCTCCTCCACTTGATAACGAAATTCATCCGTGACGCGCGCGCGCCCGCCAAGAAGCCGAAAACACGAGCTTCTCGCGCGCAAGCTCCGGCGGTGGGGCCGAACGATGGCTCGCGTACTCGACGGGGCGAAAGCGGAGCTCAGTGAGCGCCGAGCGCCGAGATGAGCGCAGTCGCGGAGCTTGCGCGCCATGCGAAAGCTCGGCAGAGCTTTCTAGTTTTGAGCGAGCTTTGCGAGCTTTCCGGAATTTTATAATCTGCGAGTGGGCTGGTATTTGGAGAAACTCTTGTCTAGTCGAGTATAGTGGATAGGAATTTTTGGGGTGATGAGTGGGACAGGTGTGACAATCGCAAGCTCGAGGAGTGGTTGTGATTGAAAATGAATCCTTCGAATTGTAGTGTGGTTCGAAGCTCGAGTGTTGGGCCTCAGTGAGACGAATCTCTAGTGTTGGCGTCAATCGACGGTTGGAAAGTGGAGAGGTGATGTGCGAGCAATCGGTTTCCAATTGGTGGTTCTGCGCGAACGAGCCGCCGTCGGAAACTCGGATTCTTCAGAACTACCACTTGTGCAGGGCTGTGGAATATTGAGTCCAGCTTAGCCTCTTGGTGAGCTTGGGGTGGATTCTTTTGTTACACGGTTGCTTATTATTATTATTCAGGCCCATCCATTCGCGAATGACGCAGAGATCGCTCTGGGATCAGCAGATTATTAAAATCTGCGAGGTGGCAAGATTAAGAGGGCTCTTCAGCGTCGACGCGCTTTCTTTCTAAGAGGTTCGCCAACTAATTTCGAGGTAGACGTTGAGCGAGAGGAAATGAGAGTGGATACGCTTCAGGAGGGATCAAGAGGATATTGAGTTTCACTCAGAGGTCGCTATTTCCAAATTAAATTCGTGTTTGTTTTTCCCGGCTCAAAAATCATTCATCACGTTTGTGCAGATTTTTTGTATTGCAAGGAGATGCGATATGTTATCAAGCCTCTGATCGACAGTTGTATTTTTGACGGCGAAGAGTTGCCAGCTCATCTAGTTTCAGTAATACTTGTAGCCATCAAGGGCCCATTCTTGAGGTCTCGAATCTAGATGTGCGATAGATTCACCGATCTGTACGTACATCTCAGAATATTCAAATTTGACATCTCTATCAATTTTGGTACATACAGAATGCCAGGGGCATTCGCTGGTGGACTTTGAGCCGATTCTTCTATTTCTTTCAAAAACTGATGTTGTTCTACCTCAACATGCAGATCACGTCAAATGAATTTTTCTGAACCAATCCTAACGTACCTGGCTAATTACCTTCGCTTCCGTTTGATCTTGAGAATGCCTGATTAATATATGCTAACTTCGATTTGGGACCACTCAATTTTACAAATGAATATTAGAGATATGTCGGATGGTCTCATCAAGGTCCACGCCTCTCACAAAGGGCTTGGCTCGCATCGGCTTCAAAATATGTCCAACAAAGTCATCAGATCTAAAAGTGCTTTGAAATTGCTGCTAATAAGCCGAGCTACGCTGATCTCAGACGTCGAAGACTCGAGAGATCGCAACTATCAACTCATCAGAGTATAAATATCATTCACAGATTTCCAACAAAAATGCACCACTATTTTCATTCTCGCAAAGTATTCAAAATTCGACATCACACCATGAAAATGGGACATGTCATAGCTCTCTGAAAGGTTTTTGATGAACTTCGACATGTCTGAAAGTACACCAAGATATTTTGCAAACAAAAGAAGTTGCAGCGCCGGAAGTGACATGCGTGTAAGGGTAGGTCTTGAGGTGGTTTACTCCATGAAACCTTATGAATAAAATTTTGTGGAATCTTGCATATTTGAAGTAATTATCATTGAAGAAATCATTATATTTCCATAGGATTCGCGACCTCTGTTAAACGAGCTAATATCATTAAAATGTTCAAATCAACATGGAAGGAACAGGGATTGCCCTTATTCTTCAAATATATAAAAAAAAATGAATGGTAAAATCTGAAAGAATACACACTTGTTGAAGTTCACTGCAAGACAAACAACTGTGCAGGAGTTCATGAAAAATTACCGGCTTACTCAGGAGATATCGCAACTTGTTCAAACGGCGTTTTAACAAATTTGTTGAAAATTTGAGGAGAGGGATGCGAATGGCCAGTGGGCATTTCGAGAGGTATGCTCGTGAAACTCCATCTGGCTTGATTAATCCATTTTGGAAACACAGTACTCCCGGAAACAGGATTGGAATCTGCCTCTCTTGCACACGTACATCTCTATCCGTCCCTTAAACACCCAAATGGGTACACACCTTCTTGACCTCGCAGAGAGTTTCTATTTTGATACAGCATCTCCGACTGGAAGCGCAAATTTTCATATATTTTGAATAGCTCAACTGTGCTTGAACATGATTGAACATATCTTAGCTCATTTCAAAGGCTCCAAAACGAACCTCGCAACGAGCCAAGATAAGCTCATGAGTATTATATCACGTGGGCCTCAATGAGCACAAATACATACCTTGCGCATACCTTAATTTTGGGACTAGCAATTGGACGAGAACTGACCAAAACCCTTCCTTTTTAATTACCTTGTTGCCAGACTGAAATGTCGGGGAAAAATTCATAATACAAAGTGGCAGTATCTGTGTCAGAAGAGCCAACAAGTTAATATAGAAACAGCTGTTACTGCTAAAGTTTCACCATCTCGTTCCAGGACTACAGTGCATGAGTTGCCGCTCTCACAGTCAGTATAGATTCGCATGTAGTCGTGCCTGGCAGTCAAACTTATTCACATGAAACTTTTCTCCTCCACAACTTCTCGTCCATGCCAGGGTACAGGCTTTTACACTTTCCTTCATTGTTAAAGATCTTTATCCTTGTGATGTGTATTTTTAGCAGACGAATACCGTATGAATGATCTTACCGCATCTAATCCATATGCTCTACCAAGAGTCGATGAGGAATAATATCATAGTTATCATATTTCTTGTTTATATAAATGCTGACGATGCTCGAGAATCAGCTACTAGTTTGATTACTGAAGAGTAATTCGAAGTAAAGAGCTGCTGGAGGTTAGTGCAGTTCTTCTTTTCAGGACTAAACTCCTTGCATGCTGCTAGTGCCTCGGAAGATTATTTGATATTGGTATCCATTATAATGTATACGAATATCAAATGATCTTATTTAGACTCAATCGAAGTCACTCAGATTCACCATAGAAGGTTTTGGAGGATACATTATGGAAAACTCATGGATGCTAACGTGTCTATGGATATTAAAATTGATTTGATAGATCGATCAATTAGATACTCTCCCGTGCAAAAAGTGAATATCGACCATGGGTGAGGACTCATCCAAGATCATAAATATTATGTAAAATAGCACCACTATTGAATAGGTAGACATAGGTATGCAGTTACCGAAAATATTTAGAATCAGTCAACCCTAAGAATGCTTCGTTATTGCTGACAACTACTAACAAGGAGAGGACCCCACCTCCGGGAAACGGATCCGTCTGAAACTCTGGGGACTTGCTTGTTTTGATGAGAAATGGAGATATCTCGAACAGTTCTGTGTAATGGGCCGTCTGGTCTGAGATACAGCCAAATACGTTAGCATTGCCCATATAGGCCCGTGTTAAATAATCGTATTTACAGGTATACTAACAATGCTAATATATTCGGCTGTATCTCACACCGGACGGCCCATTACACAGAACTGTTCGAGATATCTCCATTTCTCATCAAAACAAGCAAGTTCCTAGAGTTTCAGACGAATCTCTTTACCGGAGGTGGCAACATCTCCTCGTAAGCTAGCAAGTAAATGACAAGCATAAATGTCAGTATTGACTCAGAGGTTCAGTAAATTTTGTTTACTCTTAATTTATTTCGGACAGTTACTAGACACTTCTCAGGATTCACCAAAGCGCTCCGGTAAATGTCAAAAAGTGGAAAATAATTAGAATGAAAATTTGGTTGCGCGTACCAGTTCGTACAGAAATTACTTTTGCAAGACACTATCTAAAGATGGCCACTATCTTTATATCTGATACTAAGGTTATTGAACTTCATGATCATTTATGAACAACTATGACTGCAATCAGAACGTCGCAGGTTGTCGTAGACTTTCATAATAATACGTCCGATTTCATCTGAATCATCACAAAAATTCTCGGCAAACTAAATCTTTGGAAATCGACTCTCCTTCAAGATCAATATAAAAGGCTATACATTTCTATAGAGAGCCGGGAGAAATCTTCGTGGAAACTTGTGGCAACCTCTGAAAATAGGTGTTTTAGCTTGGTCATGGGGTTTGATAAGTGTTCTCTCGAGTGTTCGCTCGGGTTCTCTTAAGTGTTCTCTCGTGTTCTCTTTTCTACATGGGATGTTACGTGAAAATCATTGATTTATGTTTCACTCATACGAATTGATCATGAAACGACTGTTGACCAAATGGTCAATGCTTACAAGACGGAGATGTTGCGTAAAATAATAGAGAACCATGCGTTGTCGAGAGTAAATGAACAAATTCACAAGCTGATAGTTGTTTAAAAAACCAACTCAGCAACAAAGACTAAGTTCAGTCTTACAACAATCCATACTGCTGTGACAACTCGACGAATAGCACAACGTAAAATTGTCGGTTTATTGGATCATCTGTTCCTTAAGCGACTCATCTTACAATTACATTTCATCATACCTAGTCTACTGTAATCGAAATTTTGTGCTTGCTTCTCGTAAGCTTGATTCTTGTCGTGTTGATCTCATTGAGATCAATGATGGCCTCAGAGCATAGTTTGAACTGGCTTCTTGTGAAAAGCTACTGATTATTTAGATCTAATTTTCGTCTAAATTTTCTAAAGTTCTTTATACCCAATGTTGATAACTATACTCATCTTCTACGGGTTAAGTTTTTGGCGCAAGTTGTGATTAGTGATTCAGTCAAGATTTTCCATCATGGTGATCTTTGAGGCCATGTCGGAGCCGTGCAAGCGCGCTCTGCATGAAAGCAGTTCCCATTATTCTCGAACCCGTCAGAGATTTGTATCAAAATGAAAGAGAGAGACTGTTATACATACTCAAATCTACATCCTCTCTCTCCTCTCTTAATCCGAATCGCGAGGGTGTTCGAGAATAA
Source organism: Eretmocerus eremicus (assembly GCA_030522705.1). Classification (NCBI taxonomy): domain Eukaryota; kingdom Metazoa; phylum Arthropoda; class Insecta; order Hymenoptera; family Aphelinidae; genus Eretmocerus; species Eretmocerus eremicus. Next base: position 13,641 of record JAPYYZ010000194.1, on the reverse strand, counting down.
CAGGAACGCGATGAGTGCCTATATACCTCACTCCATATATGGCGCAAGTATACATGCATATAATGCTTCCGGGCGTTCCCATTATTCTCAAAAATCTTTGCGATTTGGATCAAAAGAGGAGAGAGAGGATGTAGGTTTGAGTATGTAGAACAGTCTCTCTGTTTTATTTTGATCCAAATCTCTAAGGGATTCGAGAATAATGGGAAATGCCGCGAAAATGGCTACCCACCCGTCGGATGCACGGCTACGACATGGCCTTAAACATGGGTCAAGATTCATTTCTGGAGACTTGTGTAGGCATTTCAGTTTCAGCTTTTAATGTGATATCGTCTAAAATATATCGATTCCTATAGGAAAGACCTGGATCTCGGAATCTGATGATTGTAGACCCAAGTTTCTGTTCCCAAAATTGAGGAACAATTACGCAGATAATGGTGCAGAAAAAAAGAAAGCTGCACCTTGGTTCTTGGCGGAGTTATAAGCCGTCGAAGTTAGCAACAAATAGTACTTTATAAAAAAAGCCAAAAATCATAGTTTCTATTGTTTCGATCGTTTATTGCTGGGGATAGGTTCGGAGATTTCTTTAATTTTTTTGGGCGACCCAAAATTGTTTATGAAAAAGTTGAGCACTCTAAAAATGAGACATTTTGGAACAACCAAATTGAACTACTCGTGTACCAATCGATGAATCTTTCTGAAAATTTATATGCTGCGATACGTGGGGTTGTCCCAACCGGTGAGTTAGAGGTTTGAACAAAGTGACTGAACACAGCCGTAAAATAGATATAATCATATCTTTGGATATGGAAGTGTCAGTGTGACTGTATGCGTGTGTAACACGCGGCACGAGGCGCAGCCCAGGTAATCTGGGTGGCTCGGCTTCTCCGAGTGGTCTCGTCGATGAGTGAGTTGTCATCGTCAACGACGGCTCGCGATTCGGTGAAGTAGCACCAAAGGGGAGAGAGCCAGGTCTCGTCAAAGTGCTGACGATGCACCTGCGACGACCGACGAGCATCGCCCACCGCGGAATCGTCGCCGGTGAACCGTCTTGGCACGGGGGAGATCCGCGGAGCTCACGTGACGCTCCCTCCTGACAGCTGTTTTGTATTACTGATACCTTTATTATCCATAAGTTTGAGATGCATTATCTCTATTATCTCTATCATCATCATTTCTGGAGGACTGTCAGCTATCCCGAACACTTTTGAGCACTGCTTTGCCTACCAGCCGGGATGATGCAAACGAGTTGGAATGCATAGCCAGTCAATGCATCGATTTGCTCAGTTTTCCTGACTTCATAGATCAATAACTTGAAATCTAGCCATTTTTGAACTTTGCGCCCGTGGAGACTTCTGTTCAGGATGATGTCAAAAACAACATATTTCGTCTTCAGCTTTATCGACAGGAAGCATAAATATATGCACACTGAGCAGGGTCCTTTAATAATTTATAGCTTTTATTTGAAACTTTTTTCTATCTGACCCATTCCTTTCGGGCTACGGACAAATTAATGCGAGGAAATGCGCTTTTTAATTTGAATGATTTTTCATAATTTTTGTGCGTCTCAGACACTCCCCGATTGATGGAGTTATCATTTTGGGTGGGCATACCTAAAGAAAAAAGTAGGAATCGCTGCTAGGAATTTTCGCAAAATTTGGCCTGATTCAAAGCTAATTTTACTGGACGTGCAGCTCACTTATGTCTCGAGTATAATAGAATAGTCCATGTGCGGAAAGACACTTGATGAATTTCATGAGAGTTATGGTAGGGTAGTTCTTTGCAATGTTTGGATGAAGAGCTCGAAAGAAGCCTCCGATGCCCAGTGGATAAGCTCCTGGCCTTCGGCGTAGAAGGTCCAGAGTTTAAATCCCGATTGGGCACGACTGTGAATGTTCATAAATGACTCTTCAATGGCTTCGGTGGTTCGGAACCAACCTAAAATTGTAGGCCTCGCAAAATAATCCCGACAAGAGGTTGATGTGAATTAATCCGTTTCTGATACTAAGATACGATTTTCCCGATTACCCCTATATGGTCATCAAATCGAGAAACACGTCTTGAAATTACAGGTTCATGAAGGGACTCACACCACAGCAGAGATGAAGTATGTGAAGGGGCTGCTGTTTACATTGAATCTTGTAATATGGGTAAGTTGACTTGCCGACATTTCAACTCATTGATCAAAAGCGCATGCAGGGCTCAGCATTATCCCACCAGGAATGACCCGAACGAAACGATCGATGTAATTTTAGCTTCCAAGATTCTTATACAGTACAGAACACGAATACTGATTGAAATGAAAGCTTGGAATTTTAAGGAGACCTCGAAATTTTTCACATCTCGCGATGCAAATGTTAAATGCGTGTAATTTTGTCGGGTTATTGCAAAACTCTCAGCGTTTTGATTGGAACATTCTGATTCAAAGATCATATTTTGTTAAATCTTATCCTCCCAAAATCACCGAGTCTGGTTAATCGCAGCAAAATAAAAGGTAGCTCGCCAAATTCAAGATTTGAGATGTATGTTTCATACATATACGAGACTTATGCCTGCATCATTGGCAAGCTCACTAATGGCGACCACTGTTTTACAGCTGACAGGAAGCACGCTAATTGTAGTCGGTATCTGGATTATGATGGAGCCGCACAGGGGTCATCTTCTGAACTTGTTCACGCCAAACGTGTCGCCACACGACACAATACACTCCATAGGCTACGGTATGGTTGTGTACGGCCTCACCGTTCTCACAGTTGGCTTCTGCGGCTGTCGAGCCGCCATACAGAAAAACGCCTGCGTCCTGGGATTGGTAAGTTGAAATGATGCTCTCTCTTCTAGCGCACATTAGCTACGTCAATTTAGAATCCTAGTATTCCACCCAAGGACATGGCGTAAAAAGCAGAAGAAATCCAACGATTTCACGAGTACCTATCCAATGAACACGACTCACTAATCTACATGCTAGTTTGGGCTGATGAGCACTTTAAATTCACGCGTTCTCCATCATTGTGAATGTGATGTACCGAATATTAGACGAGTGCGGACTTCTTCTTCGGTGGTAAAAGAGTGAGGGTATGATAAATGATGGCCAATCAATTAAGCTAACAAATCCTGAATCGTAACTCACTGTTGTTCGAGCCTAGACGCGCTGTGGAATGTTTGAGAAGCGCAACATTTTTTCAGTATTCATACACTCAACGCCGTGCCACACTTCCTGAGTAAGTGGCTCAATCTATAATATTACTGTCTAATTCGTTGCAGGGAATGGAAAAACGAGATCGAATTGACAATCTTTTTTGATAACCTTGAATACTCTTTGCAGGGGAGAGTGAGGCGATATTGGACAGAAACTGTTTTGCTGTGGGGCCTTTATATGGCACTCGGAAGGGATCGATACCAAATGCTCTGAGAATTTTTTCTTAGTCTCGCCTGTCACACTATATTACGGAAAAAAAAAATTCTTGCGAATCCCTAGACATTGATTCCCCTAAGTGCCACGGAGATTGCAGAAACAGTTTTTGTTCAATATCAGCCCGCTGTCCCGTACATTGGGATAATAATGCAATGTTCTGATCTTATTGCTTGATTAAACGACTTCGATGATTTTCAACTCCTCAATTCGATAGTTGAAAAAATGTTTTCACCGACAACAACATTTCATAATAAATGAGTATTGTGAAGAATATTCATCTAAAGATCTTTGAGGCCCTCGCAGTGTGTGGCGATGGGAGATTAAGATCATGAGAAATCGTTCCAAAAAACTTGAATATTACCTGGTTGCTCTCAGAACATGAAATCTTTTGGTAAGAAACGTACGAGACAATATACGACTAAATCGCTGCTCCATTGGAATCAAGTCCTGATTTCCAGTTTAGTTCGTCATGGGCAGTCCGAAAGTACGTCAATCAAATGTCACAATCATTCTACCTAAAAACAAAGGGGTGGAAGGGGAGGGGGTTCAAATTCGCTTTGCGCACAATTTTCGCCCTCACATTCACTCAGCACTCACTCCATAAACTAGCAGCTGCACCAAATGCATAATTATCAGTCTAATAGTGCAATTGGATGTTTGTCTGTACGCAGTACATGGGCCTGCTGTTGACGCTGCTAATCTCGGAGCTGATATCGGGCGCGATGGTGGGCATGTGGACATACAAGTCGCTCACCGGAATGGAGGCTCGTCTGCGAGAACGGCTGACCAGCTTTTACGGCGTCGAGATGAGCAGCGACATACAATTCACCCGCAGCCTCAACTACGCCCAGTACAAGGTTCGCCGTTATTCAGCCTCTACTCTGCCGCCAATCTCCATTGCAAACGCGGATTCAAATTTCCCGCCCACGCATGCTCACTTCCGTATGCACGAAGCTTCTCCTCTTTTTTCGGGGGGTCTGTTTTACCGGGATTTGGGCTGTGGTGAGGTCGCGACGTGCGAATTCTTGGACGTGGCTTCGATTGGGATATGCGGCTTGTGTTGAACTTGAGAGAGGAACCAGTGCGATGCGGAAATGGCTTTTTGGTTGGACTTAGCGTTTGAATAGAGTCGATCGTGCAAACACCTCGTGCTTTCCGATATCTCGTGGGATCTTTCCTGTCGGAGAGATAGATTTGCTTCCGGTAAAACTGACTCTTGGTAGCTTCGTTCCGTCGATTTCAATGAAGCTTTGTTATTATACGATTGTCGAAGATACTTTCGTTGAATGTGCCATGACGGCTACAATAATTGCAGTGGGGGCCGAGAAGAATCGAACTGAATGTACTATTCATTGCATTACATAGCCAATTGTACGATTCTCGGAGACTTTCATCATTATTTAAAGAAAATTCGCAATCGGTCGCGTTCCTTACATACTTTGAGGATGCCAAAGTGATTCCTTTCCAGGATCCTTTATAAAGAGTAGTAGCATGTTATATATAATTCATCGGTTCCATTCTAACGGCCAGCACTGATCAAGATCAAATTCTTGTTCATAGTTCAATTGTTGCGGAATTCATCATGACCTAGACTATGTGAATACTACATGGTGGATGGGCAGGCAAGAACACGGCATGAAGGAACAAGTACCCGCCACCTGCTGTGTTCACAAGGAAAACGAGGTAATCGCATTACTCTGCATAACCAAACGCCGCCCCCCCCCCCCCCCCCCCCCCCATGGGTTCTCAATGCAATTAGAGAGAAGTGTCTTGAAGCACCGAGGAACGGCAGTACTGAGAACGTCTTGATTGATTTTTGAATATTTAAGGTCATGTAAGAGGTTCATCTTATCGACATTCATTACAAATTGATTTAAAATAAAACAAAACAATTTTTCGGAAAAGTATCTCCAATCCAAACTGCGTATTGGCAGAATGCGGCACTGAGTAAAATTTTGGAGTGATTCGCAGAAAGCTCTTGGAGTAATCTCAACTCTGGTTGAATTATAATATAATTGCGGTACAGTTGGGTTTACTCGAAGAGCTTTGCGCGGATCACTCAAAAATTGTACGAAATGGTGCATTCTGCCAATACGCAGTTTGCATTGGAGATATTTTTTCGAATTATTGTTCCGTTATATTTTAAATCAATTTATGATGAATGTCGGTAAGGTAGAGCTTTTCCGTCCCCTTGACGCGCGTGAGACTTCAAAAATTTGTATATCATTATTTTTTGTATTATACGCATCCGTTTTTAATGAGTGATTTTTGTCTTTTTTCAGAACAAGAACACTGGGAGCCCAATGAGCGTGATTTCTAGAGTGTTCCACACAAACGTGAGTCCAAAAAAGATATAATTAACAATGCCAAGCCTGCTTATGAATTTTACGCCTTATCCTCATGCCCCGTAGACTGAGAAACCATGGACCAGACCGATATTGAAGGACAAAGAATCGTGTCAATCATTGGATATTGCCGTGCATACGTCGAATCGGCATAAGAAGGTGAGTATAGTAGTTTCTTTTTCTTGGTCATTGCCACTATAAGAGAGACTGCTAAAGTTACAAAAGTTGCAATACGCCAGTATATTTTTCTAATAATTGAGGAATTGAGTTAGTTCTTGAAAAACTGATGAATTTAGTGTCTATTCATAAAAAAATTTACTATCCTAGCCTTGGTCGTAGCATACAAATAATGTACTTTTGGTCTAAAGCTTTTTGAAAGGATTTTCTCGTGAAGAAATAACTCGATCCTCCTGAAGTGAGATGAACTCATTCCACTTTGATCTGCAATCGCTCATACTCTAGTAACTTTCAGTGGAAAAAATATACCCACATTTGAATCTTCAGATCACTGATCAATCTCAACTGGATAGGTAACACCAAATATGACTCTCACTCGACAAAATATTCAAGTGAACACATTTACATGAACGAGGAAAATTAATAATCGCAAATTTGTACTTCATCTTCTAGTTAGAGACGGAACATTTTGGTAAAATTTATTCATTTGACGGCCTTTGAAAACCTCATCAAAAAATTGAGGTTCAATTTTGATTCATTCGCTGCCACGTCATGGTGTATCCGACTTTCTACTCGAAAAATTGATTCCCTCATGATTTAAACTTGTTCCAGGGTTGTCTCAAGACAGTGAAAGATTGGCTGGATGTGGAAAGTTCCATTCCTGTGATGTTTGGTATTGTAGCACTAGGATCTCAGGTGAGTTCATGAAAAGTTCAGATAATTTTTCATCTCAATTTGAATCTGAGTGAGTCGGAATCTAGGAAAGGGGTAGTTTCACAAAAAGAAACATGCAATCGATGAAAATAACTACATTTGCAGACATGTGATTTAGATTTCAATGAACCGCAGAAATCATTAAGGGGCGAGGCAGGTTTCATCAGTGTCATATCGATTTCAAGTCCTCTGAACGGAACGCGAAATAATGAATTATACTAACTCATCACGCAGATAGTTTACAATGAAGATATTGCGTTGGAGAGCTCGCAACCGAAAAAACTCCGAAGCTTGCGAATTATAAGTTTCGCCCACATGACAGCAAACAAGACTTTTGTAACGTAGATTGACCTAATCGTTTCCGAGACCATTAATTGAAGTGATGATGAAACAGAATAGGATTGCCCTGGCTCTATCTTAAAATTTTGTCTAGTTCTGAACAGTACCGAAGCATCCTCTGCACCCACTATACTTTTTTCGCGGTTACGAAAGTTCATAGCTATCTGCACCAGCGGTACCTCCAAACTCAAAAAAATTGAGAATAATCCATTTTGTTTCTGGGATACAGGTTCTGAGCGTCCTCATCTCGGCTTGCCTGTGGAGGACGATGGCGAGCAACGCGCGCTCCCCACAGCCCAGGCGCAGGGCGAGCAGTCGTCTCAGCGGCGGCTCGTCGCGAAAATGATCTTCAAGAGGCCGCGGCAGCAGCGACTCCGCATCGTAGACTCGATTCGATCGAATCAACCCCGAGACGCTCGTAGAATCATCGAAAATTTCCCGAATCCATTGTAAAGGTGATGGTTTAGGACAGATCCGTGTAGCGGACTCGGGGGCAGTCTACAATGGTGCGGTCTCGCCAATACGCGGCCCGATTAAGTACGTGTAATTTTAGTGTTGTTGCAGCACAATATGGACTCGGCCTCTGATGGCTAAAATTATTATGAGGGTGGTTTACCGATTGAGTGTTGTAAATGCTGTTTCGGTGGATAAATCTGCACTCGGTGTTCGGCACCATAATCGTCGTTTACGGCGACCTGTCACTGTCATTATTTTTTACGCGAGATTTGCATTGCCCTGTGCGTATTTGTTGACCATTGTTCATCTTCAGGGTGAGTTCTCTGTCCATCATTTCAATTCAGCTCAATTCAATTTACAAGTCACATACGTATTCTACCATGATCAAATTTCACCGTGATCTAATTTCCCGCGCACAGAATTGGCGCGAAAAACACGCCATATCCTAAGATTTAGCGTGTTGCCATCGATTCAATTTCCAGCTTTGAACTAGATTTGAGGGGAGAGGAGATACTGTGTAAAATAGAGGTGGTACATAATATTAATCACAGTCAGAAAATATCGCATCATTACAAGCTCAATGAGCGAACATTGCTAGTAGCATTTGATCGTTGCTGTGTAATTGTTATACGTTTGTATTATGAATACGGCCTTGATAATAATGTGATCTCAGTCGCATTGATATTTATAGAGAAGATTATAATGTATTAATATGTATCATAGTTGAGGTATAGAGATGACTTGCACACATGGTATATTCGTCTATGTGCGCACTATTGAAATTTTAAGAAGCGTTGGATATGTGGAAAGCACACTTGGTCTAGATATAAATGGATTATTGTCTTAGGTAGGTTTCCAAGGTTCTAGGAAAATATTTAAAATATTCCTGAACGAGGAGCATCATCTACGAAACAATGATACTCTCCCCAATAAACCAGAGTCGTTATCTGGTCAAATTTTATATTTTGTATTGAATGGTTTTGTTATGAAAATGTATATTGTTATTATGATCAGAACTTGGATGAATAAAATGTCGTTTTCTGATTGATTCGTATTTGTGATCTTCAATATCAATCTAAACGAGTACGACTCGGCCATTGAATTGAAAGATTTTTGGCTCATAGGCCTTTATACTGGGAGACTCCCCAATGTAATGAAGCCTTCATTCGGTCACCTCAATCGATCAACTGGATTCGGCCTTGACTCATCGGTTTGGAGAAAGATATACGCTTGAGAGTGGTTTTTATGTTTGGCGGGACGTCACTTCAAATGAGTTTGATAAAATTGCGTCTCATAGTTGGAGACTTTTCAAATAATCGAGTGGGATTCGGTTTATGTATGTTTTCATCTAGGAATGGAGAATTTCAAGGTACATCTTTACAAGTACAAATCACATAAATATTCACATGTACAAAATTTTCTAACTGCTTTCTAATATCGTTGTTGTTTCCAACACGCTGACATGAGTTGTATTGAAATTCCAAAGGCATTGGAACAGTCAGGAAATGAAATTTGCAAGAAATCGCTAAATACTATTAAGCTAAATTTTCTCTCGACGTAGGATACATGATCCCGGAAAGTGAATTCCTAAAATCAATAGTGTCTCTAGGTAACATCTTCTCGCAATTTTGAAGGTCGAGCATGGCTGCAACCTCATAATATTGATCCAAATTTTGAAATATCTTACATGTAAATAGGACTATATGGTAATGGGCCTACGACTTTTTTTATCGTTCAGAACCAGTTACAGGAGAATAAAACGTAATTACCACATTTTGCCATCAGAGTGTGGACGTCAATGATAGACTTTGAGTAATGAGTTGTATGGCTCAATATCTATTCGAGCCAACAAATTGTCCTCGTACGAGGATCTCCTAAGGAGTCTTTTTGTGATTAGGTGGTAATTGTTATCAAGTAAAGAAAACTCTGTATAGAATATATGATTCTCTCCAAAAAAAATAAGGGAGAGATTGTTAGTTGATGGATAAAATGATGCATGATTATGATTACGAAAGAAATATTTAGCGTAAGTAATGATAGAAGCACGAGTGGCCGCAAAGACATTTTATTTTTATTACAGATTGCTCAAGATTTGCAGGAAGCATTTATATTGCATTCATGTGAACACGATCTATTTTATAAAATGAGAACCTCGTTAAGGAGATATTTGGAAACTAATCATACAAAATATTTGATACAGAAAATTTATAAAATGTTAATGCTTCGCCGACATGGGTATTAATTAATTTGCAGCGAGTGCAAAGCTTCAGCTTTGATCGTTCTTCACATACTATTGTCGAATCGGAATTCGACTCTAATGAAAAAAATGGCTATGGGGATGTCACATTGTAAACGCATGCATCATTCCATCAGCAGAAAAGCAAAATGTTTTCAAAATTGATGAAAAAGTAATTTGTGTCTGAATTTTAGGATCATTCGCGAAGTAGCCGAAACTGTGCCCAGAAATGGACTGTCACAACTTAGCAATGATCTATCCTACGACTAAGCAACTTGTGGAATCTTCTGTGAGTGCAAGTATGCACGAAAATAAAAATTTTATTCTGTGTGAATTGAAAAATACCTCTCGTCCAATGCAATTTTGCTCCAAAAATTTTTCATGTTTGCGCTCACCAATAAAGGCATCTGAATGATAGAAGAGTGGCTTATGAGCGACTCAGGTATGAATCTCCTGCGACTGAGGCTCATACATTCGTCCCATTCCGTGATTTATTTTCAAAAAAGTGCATGACTCTTTTCTCTGCTCGTAAGTTGTCGACATCTCTTATTCAATTGCTTGACTGTCATTTCGATTCTGTACTTAAGCCCATCTACTGCAAAAAGTCCACAGACGTTCGCCTCTTGTAGGAAAATGTGAGAATTTACTGAAACCCTCGTTGAGACTGTCCTAAAGAGGATATCTGATTTTTTTCCATATCATGTGTCGCTTTGTTGAGGCTTTGGTCATGATGACGTTACGCATTGTTCTTAGAATCACCAGTGATGACTATTTGAAAGAGTGTTCGGATGAGATTCAAGAAAACGAAGCTGATTGTTATGTAGTGCTGATCTCCACTCGTAGAAATGAAGGAAAGTTCCGGAATAGGCGAGCGGAGTACCGGTGCTGGTAACATGTCAAGACCAATAAAAAACGATTCTGAACCGCTTAACCCCATCTTTCCAAAGACTCGTCTCAGAATTGGATCACTTGCGGAAAAAAAAAGACTCACCTAAGTGCATTCATTGGAAATTCTCTCATTCACGATCTTCGCACTCGACATCTTCCATAAAAATTGCTATCGCGCATTTTCTCGGTCTGGACTATTTACTTGATCTTTTTAATCTGAATGTAGTTAGTATGAGAATATAGTTCCTTTGGATACAAGATCTGATCATTGAAAATTTATTGAAAGCTCTTGGAAAAGCAAGCGTGCAGGGAGATATGTAATAGTTTTATCTGTTCAAGACGTGAGAATTTTTTCTCGCGTGTCTCCATTTCACCAACAATTTTCGGTGCTGGCACTACAAAGTATACTCGAATGACTACAGAGCGATTCATGAACGATCAAAAAAGACAAATTTAGTCGAATGGAATCGACTGTATCTTCTCTACGGCGTGTTGTGTAATAATTTATTAGAAGAGATAGCCTCGGGGGTCTCTCAAGTTTTCTGATCCCACTTATTCAGGCATAGTAAAATATTTCACGATCATTCAGTATCTGAACGGGTCTTGTGTTTGATAGAATTGGTCCTTCCACTGAGCAAACTTTCCGGAACTCAGCAACCTGCGGAACAATTACCCTTCGTGTAAAATTCGCCGAGTAAAAGTACATATAATGCAAAAGAATTCAGAACGAAAATGACATGTATTTCTTCCCATGCATGATAAAGTTTTTGCTGACAACAGAAGTAGATGTAAGCGCATCGGCATCGACAGAGTTTTCCTAGGGTGGGTCGAGCTCGAATGCAAAAATCGACTCAATGTTTTCACCTTTGAGCTCCACAGCATTAGAATTCACAATCGAGAAATCAGTTGTGATATTGGGAAAAATCGCATCAAAGGAAGGAAAACGTCGTAGGAGTATACTAAAGATGTTGACTCTCAGGTCATCACTATATAGATAGATCATCAATTCCTCCAGGCATAATCAATGTGAACTAATGAAAAAGCGACGTCAGAAAAATTACTTTGGACCGCCTCCAATCCTTGAGGTCTACTGTCCTAATGATTTGACTCACTCAAAAGTCTAGAAAAAGATTTGCGCACAGGCAGGAGAACTATGGCTTTGTAAGAAGATTTTTCAAAAGGCCAGCACAGCTCCCGAAACTACTTGCCTCGACAAGCCGAGCCGCCATAAGCTCACCTGCTTCGAGGATACGGAAATAGTCTCGGGCTGAAGAATCCAAACGACGGTCTCGCTGCAGGGCGGATACGTGAGGGAGCCGTGGTACGTGTAGAATTTGCGCTTGAAGCACGGAAAGAGCCACTCGAGCGGGAATGCGGCGACGTGCGCGTGAGCCCCGGGACTCTGGACCCTCCACAGGTTCGTCACCACTGGATCCAGATACGGATTGTCGGCGCTGGTTATCTGCAGATATGAAGTGGTGATTCGAGTGCCGCTCGACTGAGGTTGAATTTGTGGTGCTTGCGATGAGCTTTGTGGTCGGGTGTGCGATCCCGCACCGATCGATATCCGAGTGTGGCACTAGTTTGTCTCTTTGATGGAGGACTATTGAACGAGCTGACAGCTCAACATCGAATTATTCAGTGAGGCCTGGTATGATTTCATTGGCTATGGCATTCATGGGCTCTTTACCGTCCAGGAGATTTCCGTGGGTCATACTGTTTTTGAGACTCCAATCATCAATTCTATCTTTAGGTGATTAGTCCGCTGATCCAAAATATTTATTATTGTGTGTTTTCAAATATTTTGTGATAACTTTTTTTGCATGGATTATAAAAATCTAAAGAAGCTGAGAAGATTTAGTGGGTATTGGAAAAATAGATTGCCACTAGAGGGAATCCCGACTGAACTTGTGCTTCTGGAAAGGCAACAAACCAAGTAAACAAAATGTTTTGGATTTTCAATCTTGTTATTTCTCATCATTTTTAAGCTGGTTTCCGATATTTTACAACTCGGAGTAATTTCTGTAACCCGAAAGTGGGCTTTGAAGCGAGCGGTATGGATCGTTTATCTCCAGCTGATCATAGGAATCTCACGAGAAAATCTTTCGAGTGTGAGCTGTGTGAATCAGAATCTTAAAATCAGCGTAGTATTAAAACCGTTTCAAGGCGATGAAGAGGATATACTGACACGTGTACAATAATATTAGATTGACGCAATCTGAGAGAGTAGGAGACGATTTTCTTCGAGTGTGGCAAGAATTATGAGAGATACTGTATCTATTGTAGGATCGTCAGGAACGATAATGTTGAAAGAATCTGTTGGTTTTTCTTGCTACATAACGAATTAGAAAACGAAACCTTCCGATATTGCTTTCGATAGTCCTATCCGATTCAGTCCATCCATCAGGAGTCATGGGTACGCGGAGTTTGCATATATCCATAGATCAAAGCTCCAAAAATCTAGATCGAATCTAGGCCAACCAAATGGGCACTCGTTCCCACGTGAAAATCAATGCTCACCTGGAAGAAGTAGGAGACGATGACGAGGGCGTCCTTGATCTTGGGCTTGGGCTCGCAGACGCCTCGTTTCGTGTGGACGACCTGCATCTCGAGGGGGTAGCGCACGTAGTCGAGGCTGTGCTCGCTGCCGTCGTGGTCGGACGGGCCCCAGCGGAAAACCACCGAGTGGAAGTCGTAGCAGCCCTTCAGAGGGCCGCCTTGGAGCGTTGGACGCGAGGGACACGCCCAGCAGCCGAACAGCACCACTGCCGAGACGAGAGATTCATCAGGTTGAATTCAACTCTACGTAGCAAATTCACGGCGAGCTTTTTCGTGGAATCGTCCGCGAGAGGAAAATCCGTGGTAGAAAGAGAGGTTCGACCGGTCTGTCCGAATAAACTTAATGTGAGGTCTGTATTGATATTCGAGGAAATGAGCACCCGATTTAGCGTCTCAGCTGGGACTATTCTCACTAATGGTTCACTATGTTCAATTGGTGTCGGGACACGAGATGAAGTTTTCACTCTTGGCGTTGAACACGCAGCAAAAGAATTACTTCGTTACTTGCACAGTAGAAC
>JAPYYZ010000193.1:0-24365 GCA_030522705.1 Eretmocerus eremicus | reverse complement strand
TATACGCAAGTTCAGCCTTTGGACTGAATTCGTGATTGGAGGAATTAATTTTCAAGATTATTTTGGAAGATAACGATTAAAAAAATCATTAAAGATGCCCAATTCCCGAGTTTGTTTTTCTGCGGCACTCGTACTAGTTTGCATGGAATTCAGCCGTTGGTCAGTTGTTACGCTCGTCAAATTTCCATGCAGCGTCCACGCTGAGGTGGTGCGAGGGCGAGCGCGAGCGATACCGTTTGCGTGAGACGAGCAGCCTCATTATCATGAAGCTGTGCAGAGCGAGAGCAGCTGTGTCGGCTGCAGCAGGGCGTGCAGCGATTCGCGCTCGCGAAGAGTCCCGAAACGAAAGGGATGAGGGGGGCAGGGCGCCGGCCCCGCTGGCCGCTGCTCACTCGGGAAAGGGCTGCAGCGGGCCGCGGGGAGGGGCGTGCAGGCGGCTCGGGCCGCTGCAGCGGCTTCGCTGGGGGTCTTGGGCACAATGCGAGAAGCGCGGCTGCACGCGCTCGAGGCCTCCTTTGGCGAGAGCCAGCTCTATGCAAATCAGCCGGCGAGCAGGAGCGGCGACCGGCGGCGTCGGCTCTCCGCGCCGCGGAGCCCTCGGCGCTCTCAGTCGGCCCCCGTCTCGCGCGCTCCTCGGGCCCAAAGTCGGCCAGGTCGGCCTCCGGCCCGCGCGTCCGCTGCTGCTCCCGGAGCGCCTCCGCGGCGAGCTGCTTTTGCGTCGCGCGTCGCAGGTGCTCGCCGACGCAGCCCCGCAAGAAACGACACCGACGAGCATACGTGAGTAGCGGCGCTCGTTATCCCGCTGCCCCGACAAAAACTCGGCGAGCCGCTGTCGCCGCGGCAACGAGCCCGCCGCCCCTCCGGGTGGCTGCAGGAGGCGTCGCGACCGCGACCCTGCTCGCGTACGCCGTGGCTGCCGCGCAGTGGAGCCCGCTCGCTTACGATTTGTGCACAGGTGAAATTGCGTGTCCGCCGAAGAGAATCGAGTGCGACGGATGCCCCGGCCTCTTTGGATTCCCGCGAGAAGCACTCCGATGATCCTGCTCTACTCCAATTCCACGTGCTCGGCATTCGAAACGCCGAGGATACTTTTCGAGGCTGAGAAACGGCTGGGCTGGTGCTCTCGCCTCACGATTTCGAGAAACTCGTAGGACCAAGCAGTGGTCATGAGAAGCAACGGCCGACTGGTTTCTTGGAGAGCTTCCCGCGAACTAGTGATCCCCCTTCATCGTTTGAGTACGGCATTTTTTAACCGTCGAATTGAGATCGGGATTTTTGAACAAATTCCACGACCATCCAACGATGAGAAAGAATTACTCGTTTAGAAATAGCTTTAAAGATGTAGATCCGAATATTTCTTCCAATAACCATAGCTTATGCACTTACGAAATTTTTGTTTAGTCGTGGGATCTTCACGGTCAACTCAAATGACGATCATTCCGAAAAAAGTCATCTCTCCAGCTTTTAGGCGTTGGATGAATCGACAAAATTTATTTCTGATTTTTGCTCACTTATGTTACTGGTAAATGGCGTTATTCCTTGAAATAACGAAATTCTAACGAGAACGAAAACCAATCAGCTTCGTCATTTCTTTCGTTACGATAACAGAACGTATCAACGAACGCATTCACATGGATTCGAATATTATCCTGCGATAGTATCTCTGAAAGAGAAATAACGAAACGTAATTCGGGATTAATTTTTTCACATTGTTAACAAAAAACGAAAATAGTAACGAATTTTCCGGGGTTCCTCAACACGATCACGTCATGATTTTCGATTTTAGGAGCAACTCTCGGCTCCAACCAACCAGAAGGGTGCATGACCTCCGGATCACGGATTTGGCTGAGCCTGTGAGAATACTCTTCTTTCAGCACCTAAAGATGATATCTGAAGTTGCAGAGTCTAACGCTCAGCCGTTTTTGAGATATGCCTCGGAATAATACTATTACCCATATAGGTTCTTGTTAAAAAGTTGTATTTATATAGGCCATGCTAATGTCATAAGTTGTAGCTCAAAATTGCTTTAGCGTTAGACTCTGCGGCTTCACATATCACCTTTTGCTAACAAAAAGAGACGATTCCCAAAGTTTCAACCAAATCCGTGATCCAGAGGTCATGGACTCTCCTTGTGAGGCAGTCCGTGCCAATCACTTTGTCACATTAAAATTCAGCCCAAAAGTTCAAATCAAACTTTTTACCTCGATGCCATCTCTATTTGATCAAAGATTTTTAACATTCAGACGGATGAGTTCTTCTTCAAATGACGAGAATAAAAAGTTCACCATATCGTGATTTTGGTTTCAAGAAAAATTTAGCGATCAACGTTAAGAAGGTACATTAAACTCACGAGTGCGCTTGCGATTGATCAGACCTCGTTACCGATGACTGTCATTCCGATGTTTCATCGCGACTGCTCCTCTTTTGGCCAGGCAGTACTGGGAAAAACTTGATAAAGGCGCAGGAAAGCTTGCGAGCTGAAGCGCAATCTCGCACAGAGGGGCGAGAGGATCGATTTGAAAGTCCAACGAGAGCGCGGCGGCATAATTCCTCGCGAGACAAAGTTTCGGCTCGGGTCGGAGCTTTCAGCGCTCGAGTTGCATGAATCGCTAATGAGTGCGGAGCGAGCGAGGGACGGATGGCCGCGTCGTCGCGTCGCTGCGAGGGCGAGCGAGAGCGCGCCGTTTCTGGAATTCAGAGAGGCCGGGCTGAATGGCTCGTCTCGAGATCTGGCGCTGCCGCGGGGGCGCGATTCGCGCGTCGCGGCCCCCTCGTCTATCCGCCGGGCGGCTCCCGACGACGAGCCTCTGCTGCTCTTTGCCTCCGCGCGACTCGAGTAATTTTGAACTCGCTCGAAAAGCCACGCTCGTCCGAATACCCGTTCGAAATGTTTCCTCTTCACCAAACTCATACGCGCGCTGCGCCGGCCAGATTCACCAGAGTTTGCGTTCCGCTCGAGCTGTTTGTGCGCTCGAAACTCGCACAAGAGACCCGTCGCACGCCCGCCTCTCTTCTACCTCTATTTGCTGCGCTATTGCGCCACCGCCGCACCCCGCGCCGTCGCACCGCGCGATTAATAGCGCAACCAGGTTGGGCGTGGTTTTGAGATTCGCTCGGCTATTTGCAACGCGCTTGCCGCGCCATGACAAACTGATTGCGGCTGACGTCGTCTCGCGGGCGAAACGAGGACAAAATTATGCGAAAATTTGCGTGAGCTGACGCACAGCGTCGCGCGTCGTTTGATTCCGGAGCGAGAGCGTTGCTCGTTTTCTCGGAAAAATAAAGCCCCCGTGCGCGATCGGGAGAATGAAAGGGGGTGGCTTGGAACGGAGCAGCTCGCCGTTTTGGCTCGAGCTTTTGGCGAGCGCAGCACCATTACAGTTACATCGGAGTGCGATTGCCTCGGCGACTCGCACGCGGCGTCCGAGCTGCACAGCTGGCTGAAAGGAGGATTTTAATTAGTCCTCATTCTTACTCCCAATTAATCGCCGTGTTCTTAGCCTCAATAAATCGTAGCCCCGGCTCGTTCTAAACGATTTTAATTAAAAACACACGCGCGCGCGCTCGCACCCCGACTCGTCCCTGTGAAATGGGCGAGCCTCTGTCCCACCGCCTCCGAGGACGCGTCTCCGTGGCGAGCAGGAGCGTCGATTACGTCGGGCGCGAGAAGCGCCGTGTGCAGCTATCGCTCGGCGCGCTGCACTCGCGTCTCTTTTCAGGCGCGAGAGCTGCGTATCGCGTGACGGGGCGCGACCGATTACGAAACTCAATTAAGCGCCGGGTAAACGCTCGATGGCGGAGGGAATTATTTACCGCGATAGTTTGATGAATGGGAGCGGCGGCGGCGGCAGGGCGAGGGAGGCCGGGGGCCGAGCGAAAGCGACGCGCTCGTCCCAGCCCGACGGCAGCCAGTCGATTCAAGGAGTCGATTTTTTCGCGCCCGCGGCTCGCTCCCGAGCGGTTTGCCGCGACACGCCTCGCGTCGCATCGACTCGCCACCCCTCCCCTGCGTTTCTCTCAGTCACTCCGGCTGCTCGAGTTATTAATTCCGCCCCCCCCCCCCACGCGTTTGCCCGCGCTTCCAATATACAAAGCGGCAAGTACTCGCTTTGTGCGCCTGCATTATTTTGCTCCGCGCGCTACGAGTGTACGCGGCAGCGGCTCCTCGCCGACTCCGACCCCGTCGCGGGGCTGATATTGAATTAAAGAAATTCCAGCGAAATGCAAGCGCGCGCGGGTGCGCCCTCGGCGCCGCATCCGCTCTCTCTTTCTCGCAATCGTGCGAGTTGCGTTGGGCCTCGGTGACAATTGGAGCCGCTTCCTCCACAGCTTCTGGCGTCTGCACTCCGTGCCTTTGATGTCGCGACTAGTTGGCTGATACGGTCGCGGCCACGCGAGTAACGAGACCGCGCGACAACATTAGAATATATTGTTTCTGACAATTTCTGGGCGCTTCTCGGGTCTGCAGAGAGTCACAATTTTCCGTTTTGCCCGCTTCTCTTCTTTCATTTTCGTTGAATGAATCTACTCGAGGCTAGATAATGGCTTAATTGAGACCTAATTGTGTGTTGAGTAGTTGAGAATATAAATCAACTGGCTTGGAGGATCATCGCAATAGAATATCTAAGATACTCATTGTAGGTGATCGGGAACATGAAAGCTTTTTTGCCTGCAGTCCGTCCTTGCATGGGACTGAGTTTCGGGATTATTCGCAAAGCATCGTGTAGCCTAATGCTTTCGCAACCTTTGAAATTCCAATAGATTTTTGGCGTAGATTAATCCCATATTGTTGCATATTGTTGGTGTTGAACATGTATTGAGCAAGTCACCAGTGTCATATTCTTCAACAGAGCCGGTAGCTTGCGCAATCTCAATTTGCTATTTATTCGAGATGATAATAACAGTATATTGACGCGAAATAATGTGGCGACGCTATATGACAAGTTCACGATCGATCGATCTATTGGTCCGGTCAATTTGATGAAAATTGAGGCGAAAACGTCTCATGTTTTTATCATTGAAAGAAAGTGGAGTTGTAATTTTACTGCCAACGCAAGGAGAGTCGATACGCAGTGATTCGCGACGCTTTTCACCAGAACTCCGAGCTATTATGTTTTCTTTGGAAATGAATAATACCCATGATACCCGTCGAAGAATACATTTTCCAAAGACGCAGTGTTGAAGATTATCCATTTGAGCCCGCAGCCTAGCCGGACTCGAAATGAGATACGGCCGCGGATAACCACCTCCGCTTCATAAACAAGATTTGAAACTAAATCAACATTTCCAAAATGCGATTGATGTGTAGAATTTGTCTTTGTCGTCAGAGGAATAGTATTGGATTGGCAAAATTCGATATACTGTGTTCAGGATGTACTGAGCATATCAAAGGAGCATGAATCGCACTGAAAATAAGTGCTGGCCGTATGTGTGAATCGCGTTGAAACTGGAAAGAGTTGTGTTGTGGTGTTAAATTGTTGTTGCGGGCGTAAGAGTCAAGAATGAAACAACCACGAACTCTTCAGGAACAGACTGAAGGTAATGGTGATCAAAACGAAGTTAGCGTGTATGTCGTTGCTAGAATGGCTGATCGAAGGAGTCGTGAGGCCATTCTTCGAGGACCCTAAATTTTATCGATGCCGAGTTGAGAAGAAGCCCATAAGCTATGAGGTTCCGGGTACCTGATCTTGAGCACGTTATTGGGCTGAGAGCGACACATCTGGCAGACTTGGGAGTAAGTAATCGTTCGATGGTCGGAAGCCGAATTGAACTCGATAGATTCCCCGTTGGGCGGAGCGATCGCTTCATTTTGCCGAGTATGATCGCTCGTGGGCAGCTCCATGCCGCGGCATGCCGGTCGCCAAGAGGCTCGGGCGTCAGGTGCGCCTCTCGCGTGCGACGCCATATCTGAGCGCCAAAGAGGAGCGGGTCCCCGTGACGAAGGTTGCCGCCCGCCCGCTCCGTTTAATCCGGCGAGATGGGAAAAAGTTCTCGCCGCGAGATACGGGCGCGGGGGCAGTTTTTGCTCGTTTGCGCGCTCGCAGGGGCGAGGGGAGTGAATTTGCGCGCGAATAAATCGCCGCTGGCGCTGCGGTGCGCGTCTTGAGGATGAAAAATGCCCCGCTTAATTTAAGCGAACAAGAAAAGTTTCGCTGTAATTTTGAGGGCCGGGGCGCTTTTTGCGCGCGCCCGGCTCGCCGCGTTTCCAAGACAGCTCCGCGGCTCTTTGGCCAACTTTTTCCCGCGGGGGCGGCGAGCAAAAACGCCAGCGAGGCGCGCATTATAAAAATGCAAGCTAATTTATCGACGTCGGTGGCGAGGAAAGTTTGGCCGGGCGGGGGCAGGCGGCTCGCGGCGCCCTGAGTTATTGCGGCAGCGGGCGCGGGGGGCGAACGAGGCACGAAGGGCGCACGGGCCGAAAGGAGCGGCCGCTCTCGCACTCGCGGAGACGCTTTATCCGGCGCCCGGGCCGACCTCCTCCTTCCCGCCGCGCCGATACGAATGGCCAGGGCAAACTTGGCCATTACGAGACGCGCGGCCAAGTCGGCCCTGGCGGCCGCAGCCGAGCAAGACGGAGAGCCGGCCCGCAGCCCCGCGCGCCCCCGCTGTCGAGCGAGCCCCGAGAGCCGCCGGCCGGAGCGGGATTAGTTTTGCCGCAGCGACCCTCGCCCCCCGGCGAATTCGAGGCCCCGGCTTAGCGCCGCGGAAGCGCTCTCTGCCCCCGACCCTCGGCCGGCCCGTCGAGCCGAGCGCGCAGCCCCACGCATTCCTTCCGCCCCGCGGACCTTAGAAGTCCGCCGAGGCCGGCGCTGCGCGACCCGACCGCCCCATCGCACGAGCGACGCTCCGTTCCGAGCCCAATGTACATCTGCCATGTGCAGAGATGGCGGCTCGGATAGCCAGCTCGATGCGCAGAGATCGCAGAATACATCGAGGTGCTCTGTCGACTGGCATTCTCACGTATCCATTGCTTGCTTCCGGCAATCATAAACAGAAAACGAAATCCAGCTCGAGACTCGAAACGATAGCTCATGGGCTAAAAATATTGCAGTTCTTGGATACGTCGATTGCGATTGTATCCGTGAAATAAAATTTTGGCCGTGTATTATTCAAATCTTGAGTAGACGTTGTAAGCAATGTTTGCTGTGATATAGGCGATAGATGCTTATTGCCAAATAATGCGCTAGCATTACTCAACTGGGAAACGCTCAAGACACGAGGGCTCATCAGGCATTGTGCCGGATCTTTGACTGGAAGCAGTAATGGACGTTGTAGTTGCATTTGCAACGGACTTGCCCACTGACTTTTGGCAAGACACTGTATCATGCAGTATGAACGGTCATTGCGAATGATCAACCGCCTACAATTGCATGGCTCCGTTCCAAAACGGAACAAAAGCCATTTCGTTTTTCAAAAATCGAGCTGATTTCTGATAAAATATGAGTTTGGTGATCATGTGTTCGAAAAAATCTTTCGGCATCTCATATACAAGCCATTCAAACTACACATTGTCGAAGGAATATCACCAAACGTTCATCTCTGGACTGAGTAATCTATCAATAACAATACGATTTCCCAAAGTTTCAAATGAAGTTCGTTCCGTTTTGGAATGGAGCAGTCCAAATAAAGCATTAGACATCTCATCAGATACTGTGCAAGAACTGCTTTACTTCTTGTATCACATTGACTCTGTACGAGTCAATGTAGTCGAGGTGGTCAATGAGGACGTCCGTTTATTCCATGTCTGGAGTGAGGAGGATGGTTTCTTGCTGAATGCGGATAAAACTAAAGCCATGTGGTTTGAATCGTGATTTTTCATTAATAGGTTAAATGAGATGGATATTCTCCTAGTGAAGGTAACGGGTGAAAACATAGAGTGTTGTGAGTCAATGAAGTGACTCTCGGCAGCTGTCTCACTATGCGCAATCAGTGCACCAATGTGACGAGAAATTGTTTCGCTTCTCTGAGCTAGCTACGGAGATGTAGAAAACATCTTCTCAACGAGCCAAGACTGCAGCTAGTCAGACGTTAGTGTTCCCGAATCTTGAGTATTGTCAAGGGTTATTTTTCGATTTGTATAGAGAGCTTATGAATAAACTTGTCCGATGGAAGAACGCTGCAATCCGCTTTGTAGTGTCATGTATTTTGTTCGGACCATATCACTCTTTGGTATCGGAACTTTCAGATAGTGCCTTACTCTCTACGTCGTAATTCCCTTAGTCTTCCTCTGCTTGCGAGTGTGGTAAAGACTTTGGAACCTCAACATCGCCGAGACAAATTAGAATTCCGCCGAGAGGACAAAGTGGGTTCAAAACGGTGCTCATCGCTTCATATTATCGTTCCGAAGTGAAATACCGCCACGTATAGAAATTCCTTCAATATTAGCGTCATTTCTCTGTTGAATAAGCTGCCAGATGATATCAGACGTGGATATATCCGCCCTGTATTCAAAACTAGATTGTTTCTACACTTGCTCAGTAGTCCCGAGTGAAGACACTTAGTATTTTTATTCATTTGGCCTGGTCGTCTCTTTTTTTTGCTACACAGCGCCCTATAGAAAAACTTGATGGTATGTTAGAATTTATAAATTTGATCTCATCGTAGGTACCAGCATCATGATAAGATCGTTATCGACTATATCGATATCACTCTTAATATTAATATCTTGTTGTTATTTTAGATTTTTTCTCCTGTTTATGTCTATTATTGTTTATTAGAGTCTACTACTTTACTTTTTATATGATAGTGAACGTGAGGGTTCTTTTCGCCCCTACAACATTGCGTAGTCCTAGATATTTACAGGCTAATTTGTAATGCACGTCTCGACTGCGCTGGACCAGGAGGTCATAGTCAAAAGAACCAATATCAATGCCAATATGGAGTTTTAGGGTTCTTCCAAGCTTATACATTTCATACGAATCGCGAGGGGGCTCTCGTTTCTTGGACCTATCATAATATTTTGGATCGTTCTCTTATCTGATTTAAATATCAATTTCTCATTAAATCTAGGACTCCTAGGAGTTATTTCTGTATCTTCTGGAAAATCAGTAGAATATGGATTTTCGATAGGCTTTTTAAAATGATTGAGATCATGTAAAAGCTCTACCTTATCGACATTCATTATAAATTGATTTAAAACGAAACAAAACAATAGTTTGAAAAAGTAAATCCAAACTGCCCTGCGTATTGGTAGAACGAATCACTGCGTAAAATTTTGGAGCGATCCGTCAAAAGCTCTCGGAGTATTTTGAATTATAGAGCAAACATATTGTAATTACTCTACAGTTCGAATTACTCCAAGCACTATAAACGAATCGCTTCAAAATTTTACACCGTGATTCGTTCTACCAATACGCAGGACAGCTTCAATTTACTTTTTCGAAATTTTGTTTTGTTTCAATTTATGGATCAATCTATGATGAATGTCGATAGAGTAGAGCTTCTTCTTCCCTTTAACGAATCTTGATCGAAGTTCCCTCTCTTTTGAAATGATGTGCCCTTCTCGTGGCATAATGTCAAAATGTGCGTTTGTAACCAGTCATTCGATCATTCCCAATTCAATTTTAACGATGACCATCTCCGGTCTTCCTACTGAAATCAAAGAGCAGTGAACACTCTGCATTTAGAACCCGAGTACGGGCAAGTAAATCATCGGAGATGTGCCAAAATTCGTGATCAGATACGCGAAGTTGGATGTTCAAACGAGCTATATCTACAATGTCATTGCTAAGAATTGCCTTGTGACTCGAGTTATACTCTCAAAGCTCTTGGATGATTCAAATGGTGCTTCGAATTACCAGTACTAAGCATGCTTCTGGGGACGTCCGAAAAACGACTTGGAGAAGATTTGTAGACATCGCCGAGCAGACATGAATCTCTCTGCTGAAAGCGAGGGCGTCTGCCTGGCGAGAGCCATTGCTTCTCAGCAGCGCGGCACCCCAAGTGAAGAAGCCGCCCGCAGCAGCAGATAGGGCGAGGGTAGGAGGGTGGTGGTGGGGGCGAATAATTCGTTGTAAAATGATGATGAATCGTGAGAGAGAAAGCGAGGAGGGGGGGGGGCTGCAGCGAGCACAATGCCCGTCTAACTTTGTCGCGGCGGCGGCGGCGGCGGCTCGCTTTTATCGCGCAGCTCGGCCGGCCAAAGTTACACACGAATTTCAAAACTTTAATCGCGTTTGTTGCAGAATTTCATTCGCCGGCGCGACGGCAAACTCGCCACTCGGGCAGCTCGCGTCGCTGCGGCAGGGCGCCGGCCCAGGCGGGAACGCGCGGCCCGCGATTAGGCGAGCGCGGCCTCCGCAGCTGCTACCCTCCTCTCGGACGTGCCGGAGCGTCGTCGCTGGGCGCTGCTGCACGCACAAGGCGCACTCGGCGGCCGCGAGCCCCGCTATCGATCCGCGAGCGACGACGACGACGCGGCCGCGTGTGCGTGCGCGAAAAGACGCGGCGCGGCGGGTGCAGCCCGGCGAGAAATTGGAGCGGGCCGCCCGCCCTTGGGGCTTCCGCCCCGAGGCCGAGCGCCGAGCCGGAGCCCAAGGTGCCGGGCGGCCGAGGCTCGCAATTCGCGCGCCACGGTGTTTCTCGAGGGCCCTCGAGCCCCGCCGAAATTTGCGAGCCCCTCGCCCCGACCCGGCGAGAGAAAGAGAGGCGCGACGACGCCTTGGCCCGGAAGGGGCTCGGACGCGTCCAATCGGGCTTCCTCGCTCGTTCGCGTCCCGCCAAGCCGAGCCGTCCACAGGGCCCGCGGAGAGAGAGCCCTTGAGCAACTGATCAAAGCAAAGGCCTCGGAATTAATTTCGTCGCCATTGATCCGCGAAAACATGGACGAGAGTCGCCCTACCATCTGCTCCATCCGTCGCCGATTTCCATCAGCCGAGTTCCAGGCTGGTGTGAAAATCGACATTCCGCAGTCTCTAATTTGAAGGATCGACCCTCACTACTTGCGCGGCTCACTTTGACCGGACTGATTACGCGCCTTGCGTTCGAGTATTACGGATGACAATGGGAGATGAATTCAAAGTATTTGTTAGGCAAAATCGACTTTCAGAAAAACAACTAGACATCGTGCCACGCGCACAGCGCGCGGCTGATTACCCGACCATGACCCAAATTGACAATTTTTCTAACCTTTTTTCAAGATTACTTGCAGTTAAGGGGAACCTCCTAATCAAAATTCAAGTCTCATGAAATCATCGTTTAAACATCCCAGGATGCATAATTCCGACGTAAATTTGTCTGAATTTACGGAATATTCAATTGGGATTCTGTTTGGCTGTAATACCGTTAAGGTGCACTTATTTTGTCTCGAAAAGGTGGCTTTTCCGACTCAACAATCTCTCCAATGTAAATTTCTTATTCAGAATTTTTTGATACACTATCAAGTGAATACATAGTACAATCTATGAGAGTGTGGTCTTGACGCGCACACTCATTTTATAGGATTTTTCCAGATTTCCCCGAGCTTTCATGCAAGATTCATCGTAACTTTGCTGGCGGAATTGAATTAACAATCTTATAACATGGCTCCGTCAAGCCTTCATCGGTAACATGAATTGAACAGGCGATCTATTTCGGTATCTTTGATTATAATCAATAAAGTACCCAAGATAAAATTTATATAATATCGATATGAGCTAAAATTTGAAAAGATTTCTTATTAAATTAAGGCTGCTCAACTAATCACTCATGAATCTGATTTGGAAAGATATGAAGCCTAAAAAATTGTGCGAGAGCGAGTCGAAGGATTTCGATTTGAAAATGCAGTTCTGTCACGTAGATGAAGATGACTGGACAGTCAAGCAAAACCCCTCATTTCTATGAAAGCCTGCACACCCACGTGGTGGTTCAATCATTGAATATCAGAGGAATCGCTGAATTCTCGTTCGTGACAGCGTGTAACTACCTCCCTCACGGGCTTCAGTGCGTACGTAAAAGTGATTTCTTGACTCATCTCCGGTTTGAAACTGTAGTTGCCCGAAGTATCTCTGATGCACGACCATTCTGGGACAAACAGATAAACCGGGAACATGGCGATTTCCAGAGGAATCCTCGATTGTCTGCTTTTGATCGTGTCTATCTGTCTCCCAAACTGTACGTACTTGGAACAAACCCCACGATGTTTGTTTCATCTAAAAATATGAGTCCTCGGAGTATCATTCATGCACATCAATTATAAAGAGGTCAGATAACATCGGATCCAACGAATCCAGGGGAATCGTGGATTTTCTAATTCCGGCGGTCTCTATCTGACCCAGAGATCAATTTCCGGACTTGGTGAGAGTCTCTCACGGCCTGTTCTATCGAGTTGTCAAGACTCAAAGTGTCTTCGATTCGCAACAGTTCAAGAGATAGACACAAGAAGTGTCATCTATTCTCAACTACGATAATTCTCACAGGATTCGGCGATTTTTATTCTTTCCACGGTCTCTGGCTCGTTTGCGGATCATTGTGCGCATATGAAACGATCATTCTATCATTCATACGATACAAAATGGTTTTTCTGAGAATCATGGATTGACAATCTTCTCGAGGAGAGAGATTCCCTCGGATACGTTAAATATGACAGGAACGGCTGAATTCTCGTTCTTGGCAGCTCGTAACTCACTTACAGATCATTCTGCGTACATTAAATACACTGTAAGAAGCTCGATTAGAATTTTCACCAACATTCATTACGATTTCCGTCAACCAGGTAGTTGAAACAGTATTTCAACCCCTGGTTGAATGAAAATTCCAACCAGTGCGGTTGACGAGAATTTTGGTGAAGTGGTTGAATTTTCAGCGATTGGTTGAGTTTTCAACCACTGGATATGGAATTCAACCACGTAATGTGTAGGAGGGGATTGGACGAAATTCCGGTCATTGATCAGAATCGAAGATACGAATAGACAAGATTATATACTTCCAATAAATGCTGATTTCTTAAATTCAAAGTATCTTTCTAAGCCGCACTTATCAGCGAGGTGGAATATCAATTTCTCGGCTGAATATTGAGCTTGAGTGGCACACGGAATGGCAGCTGACTTGAACAGGCTCAAAAACTAACACAGAATGTGACAGTCAGAATGGTATTTTCCTTGTCAATTGGCGTAATATGCTCAAATTTCCTAGAGCACGTGGCGAAGCGTACTGCTGCATTTTTGAACTGTTGGGGTTTTATCTCCAATTTTCTGGAGAGCTTTACAAACAGGCCCGCGCAATATTCAAGTGAAGGGACTCGAGAGACGTTGCCAGCGTCATTCTTGTATTTAATGGAATACAGTCTCCATATTTAGGTATCCGCGTTAGAGATGCGGAATACTTTGGGGTGGTGGTGGCGGCAAATGTGCAGCGGCTTGGTCCACCAGAGGCTTTCATGTATGGTGGATGTCTAGTACCGTCACTGATTCGTATACCTCTCCAGGTTCGTTACGAATGACAGGTCCTGGTACGTCAGTGGTTCATAGATAGCTTACGGGGTGTTGAGTCTCATCCCATACCTTTTCTCTTGGTCCGTTGATTATTCAACCCTCCACCATCGGCGTGACACGCAAGGCACTCGAGGGCTGCACCGAGAGCGGGGGTTATAACTGTGAGGAGTGAGCAAAAACCCTCGCTCGTCAGGAAAAGTAATTAACGCGATCTTTGTACAGATACGTATCCATATCCAATAAGAAAGGATTTGAAGACTCAAAGTGACGTCAGAATCCAACGCGAAGCCACTTTTCAAACGCTTGATGTAGTTTACGCGGGGATTTGCCGTCGATACGCGATCCATGTCATCTAGTCCTTTGAATAAGACTTATCATATGATGCATTCCTAAATAGAATTCCCGAGGATTGATTTCTCTGGAAATGGAATTCCACCAACACCGGTGCTCACGCACTCTGAGCTTTGTATCGTGGAAAAATTGAAGAGAATGCGCAGTGATGCGACCGATGTATGGAACTCTGTCAGTAACCAAGAGCGCCGTCGGCGAAGTCGCTCACACCATTTTGCCCAAGCATCGAGGACGGGCAGACGGAGGAGGGGGGGGGGGAATTACGGGAAAAAGGAAGAGAGGCGATATTCGCGCACGCTCGGTCGAGCAATCGCGCGTACAAGAGCAATCAGCGAGGGGCGCGTCCGTTAGCCGCCTCGGCGTACTTACGTCACCGAGCACGAGCGGCATACCGGGGATGGGCTGACGCGCGATCGCAAAGTAACGCGCAAAGAGCCGCAGAGGCCGCAGCTGCGAGTCGCGGCGAGAGCCGCTCGCGATAAACAATGAATACATGAATATGAAAATGCGCCGACATCATCGGCCCGTCGAGCGTACGCAGCAACGCGCCAACGCCCGAGCGGATCGGGCATCGAGCCCGCCCACCGAGCCTAGCCCCGAGCTCTCGGCCGCTTTTCCGCTCGCGCTTCTCGATCCTCCGCGCGGCAACGCTCCTACGCGAATTCGGCGCCGCGCGTTGTCCGCGGAAATTGCGCGCGCGCTCGACTGCGGCATCCGCTTGCTCGCTCCTTTGTGCACCTCGCATCCGCTCGCTCGCCGCTCGACGACCAGTGGGCTGCGCTCTGCGGAGCTTCGCACGCATTTGGATTATGTGCTTTTTCCGGGAGGAAAAAAACACGAGGTGCCAACTCGCTCTTCTTTAGGCGATCGCTGTTATAGCTTTTCTGGTTGTTGAGTATGTCAGTATCGCATCCACATGCTCCTCCATCAAAATGAGCATACAATCAAGAAAACTCCCTATCCTCAATTCCACATTTTATAAACCTCACTCGTATGTCCTAATAATCACGAAAGTTGATTGAATCAGGCAAAGATTACGCTCAAAACTCGGAGAAGTCAAACATTGTTGTTCATACAATTGTGGTGGCTGTGAAAAAAAATCATACCGACACGAGTGAAAGAAAACTAAAGGAAAGAGTTGATGTACGTTCGCCGTTTCTTAGGAATAAAGCTGCAATGCAAGCTTTTGCATTGCATGCGAAAAGCTTCTCTCACCCGATTGGTTTTGATAATATAAATTTACTTGATGTGGAAGCTAGATAGAGACTTGGGTTCTTTTCTGGAGCTTTATAGATTTGTTACCATCGTAGAATTCTTAATCGCAATTGAATACGTTGCCAAGATTGCTATTGCTATTGCTATTGATTTATTCAAATGGGATCCCAGAAATTTACAGTCTCGCGTATTCTTGCAATAGTGCTGGATAATTCTGTGGTGCTGAGGAAGGAAGGCAAACTTACATTTTCATGATTCTGGGCTATCGAGCTTTGGAGATGAAAACGAAGGAAAATTGTCTAAAAACACTACTTAACCACGACGGAATGATATTAACCGTATCAACAAATAGATATATCAGTAAATCTATTACTCATAGCAATCATCTCAAAAAATCAGAATCAGGTTTACGATATTGTCAAAGGTAAAAGTGCACAAGTGCGCATCACATAAGCCCCTCTTCCTCATCACTCTCACTTATGCCCTTTTTCCTTGGCGATGCTGGAATTGACTCGAAAAGCATCCACCTGCGTTTTTTGACATTGCGAACTACTTACTCATGCTCACATTACCTCTCGTATACTCTGTCTCTAGACAGTCTCAGTTCATTAAATGTATAAAATAAAAGTAAGATATTCGTCGCAATGTTTTTGACGTCACTCGGAGATGATAATGAAAAATCACATCGCTTAAAGATTGTGGATCATAAGTTTCTCATTAGTGACATACCTATATGGGGGTGTGATAGTAATCGTACTACAATAGTACTAGCCAAAAAAGCTGTGAAAACCCCCATTAAGCGCCCCGACGACTGGTATGATTTGGTTCGAACAGCTAAGAAGGAGAGGCAGCTCATTGTTGAAAAAATACAGCGACATGACTTTGAAAATTATCAATAAATACAAGGGCTTATTGATAATTTTTAAATAATTCAGTACTTTTGACAAAAAAACAAATTTCCGCTCGAATTACTATTGCAAAAGATTGTAGAATACAATTATAGTATTATCTCGATTTTTTGAAAATGTGAATCGTGCCGTTATTCCTGAGCACTACAGAATTTTCAAAGAGAGTATTACGATCCAGTCGAGTGGCACTGCAATAGTACTCTATTCAAGAATAAAAGCCTCTATATGGTCACATGCAAAATCTCCGGTTCGGGAATTCGTCCAGCTCGTTGTAAATCGCGCGTCTCCCATCGCATGTGCGAGAGGGAGTACAACTTGACTAGACGAAATTACTGCAAATTGAGCACGAGGAGTGTTGATGACTCCGAAGAACCGTACGCACGAGTGCCAACTCCATTT
Source organism: Eretmocerus eremicus (assembly GCA_030522705.1). Taxonomy (NCBI): domain Eukaryota; kingdom Metazoa; phylum Arthropoda; class Insecta; order Hymenoptera; family Aphelinidae; genus Eretmocerus; species Eretmocerus eremicus. Next base: position 8,083 of record JAPYYZ010000193.1, on the reverse strand, counting down.
GCGAGTGGCGCTTCGGAGATCCTCGGGGGGCGAGTAATCGAGTGACGGGGAGGGAGCGGAAGGAGAGTCGGAGGGCTGGGTGGGTGCGTAAGAAGGCGAATTTCTCCGGCGATCGACCCTCGGGGGCCGGGGGCTCGGCCGCTCGTTTAATTTGGCGTCGCTCGGGGGACGAGCGAGGCCGGGTCCGCGAAAGGGTTGTCCCCCATCAAATGGCCCGTCTTGCCCTCGCGTCCTCGTGCTCGTCGCCGTCGTTGTCGTCGACATCGTCGTGGTCATTACGTAAGAAGGGTCGGCGGCGGCGCAATTCCCCCGGGGGCGGCCGAGGCGGCGGACAAAGAGCGCGAATCGACGCCCGTCCTCCGCGAGGGCGGCCCCTTGGCCATTCGCGAGCGCCCACCCGGGCTCGCATAACACGCCCGGGCGCCCAAAACACAGAGACGCAGCGGCCTCGAGTTCGCCCTCCGCGCCGTAATAACGGATGTAAATTACGCGCGCGCACGTACGCGAATATCGCCCGGCCCTCGCTGCCCCTGCCCCCGAGCGCGTGCACGCGCGCACGGCCGAGCGAGCGCCCGGCGAAAGACGCAGAGGCGCCGCGGGCCCGGAATATTTGCAAGCCAAATTTTAATACGCGAATTAATTTGCGCGCGAGCGGTGCAGCAGGTAGCCCGTCGCCCCCCGGCGCGCCGAGTGCACTTTGCCAGCGTAATGGAGCCCGGCCGCCTGAGTTGTGGCGAGCCTGTGCGAGGAAATTGGTTTTTGCGCCCCTGTTCTGAGTTACGCGGCCGGAGATCGCGGCCCGGCCCTTGTGCCGCGCCGAGCCCCGCTGCTGCCGCCGCTGCGCGGAAGCTCGCGCCGAGGTCCGAGGTAACGAAGCCGAGGCCCGCGCGAGCGCGATGAATTGCCGGGATCAAAGATCCGCCGGGGCGCGCGCCGCGATCGGCTCGTTATTTCCTCTCCTTGGCGCCCGCGCCGAGCGGACCCGCCCGCGGCTCTGATACTGGCAGCGGCGTTATTATGCCGGCTTATTAATGGATCGCCGGGCCCTCGGACTCGCGCGCCAAGGAGAGCTCCCGAAGCGCGCCGTCTGCGGCCGACGTCGCGTCGACTCGATTCACTCATCGCCGAGTTGAAGCTCGCGTCGCTTCCCAAGCCCAACCGTCGCATCTGCGCGTCACCGAGCCCGTTGCGAGGCGAACAGCAGTACTGAAGTCCGTTTCCTCTGATGATTCTAGAGTAATGGAGGATACAATTTTATTAGGTAGATAACACGAGGCACGGGTGATTCGGTTCTCGAGTAGACAGAATCCTTAGAGGTAACGTTTCCTACGTTTCTCTGAGAGCCACGGAAGAGGCAGCCCAAAATGCTTTCTTCGAGGGACGACGCCAAACAGAAAGCGGTTTCATGACTTTCGCAGGCGCGGTACTTTCATTATTCAACTTCCCTTCAGGTGGTACGAGGACAAAGCCAACGTTGGTCGAACACTTTACTGGGATGCTTAATTATGAATTATTATGAAGAAGAAATGCGTAACTGTGCTTTTGAAAAATTGATACGGAGGAATACTGAGAGGAGAACAGAAGAGCCGCGGGTTTCATGAATGGGTTGTCTTCATACATTATTTAAAGCTTGATTTCTATTTTAGATCCAGTCATTATCGCCCACTTCTCTTTGTCATTTTCCTGCCTCTGAATGAGTCTCTGCATGAATCATTCGCCAAGCGTGTATACAGTGAGTCTCATTCAGTGCCTTCCAACGTGTGATATTTTACAAATTTCACTGGGATTCTGTTGGCTTGAACGTATGGAGTATCTACGGCGTAGCTTCGCTAGTCAGAGCCCTGAACTTGGCAATTTCTGCAGATTTTTAAGAACACCACGCTGATTGTTGTCATTTTGCTGAAAACGCTACCCTAGGTTTTGATATGTTCAATGCTGTATTGACCATGATATCAATCAATCGTTCAATCGACAACGCAATTGTTGTGAAGCGGTCGACGCGCCTCTCCTCAGCGGCCTGCCCACCCCCTCTCTCTCTCCCTTCCATCTGTGCATACCAGCTGTAACGACTAAAATATCTGTATGTGTAACCCAGCCTGTCTCGAGGGGGTTATCGGTAGCTCCAGGGTAGGGAATACAACGCGTGCAGGCTCATCGACAACAGACGAAAGATCGAGACAGAAGTAGTGGAAACATCATGACAAATGGCTGTGGGAGCAATTTGTCTGCATTCTTGCTCTCTTCAAGAGAAGTTCTTAATCTTATCGATGTTGTGCCAATGTAGAATGAAACACTGTTGAGCTGGAATCACGAGGAATAAGATACTAACGGAGTACATTATGATTGACCTCATCATCCCTCGTATCGTTGATTGCGTCAAGCAAAGGTTGCTGGTTTACACTCTTCAGAAATCTATCGAAGAGAAGCCAACATCACAGTCTTGCTTATAGCATTGAGCTCCTCTCCATGCTTGCACTCAGTACTAGAATCTACTATACAAGAAATCTCATATTTTGGTTTCGACTTATTGTTAGTTGGCAGCAAACTATTCTCAGCTCTCTTTGCTCGGTCTTTGATATAAGCTAATCAATCATCTTCCTGACAACTACTTGGGTGCTTGTCTAGTCCGATCACATCTTCATCAGGCTCTGTGAATAGAAAACAAAATTCCTTCACCGTTCACGGTACACCAAATATCATCTAAAAAGGAGTGTGGGGGTCGAAACTCCTTGCTTGTAATTGATACTCCTTTTGTCGCCTTTCCACCACCAATGAATAAGTGGGAACACTCGATGAACCTGACTCGAAGCTTGATCAAGATATCTGTTCTTGATGGCGAGCAACCGTGACAAAGAAAATAGTCTGACGTCTCGCCGGCCGGTTTTCGGCCCAGAGCAAATATTGAGGCGAGTGGCCGTGTGTCTCGGTCAGTGGCGCACTTACCGACCGAGGTGAGATTATGTAAGAAAACGTCACGATACAGCGTGTGGTGATTGTCATATCGCCAAGCTTGCGATATACGTATACCGCAGTTACTGCAACACGAATCTTTGACACTGTAAGGCATATTGCGACTTCGTATGATAATAAAGATTTTCACCCCATCAACACTCCTCCATACATCTTACATGCACTAGTTTACTGTTTGTTATCAAAAACTCCAAATAGAGTGACCGAGAATACCGGTTCCGGTCCTGAAAAATTTTACAGACTAAGGATTTGAGAATAGAATTTTCGATCATCTCTGAGGGAAAAAAGTGAAAACCATATCAATAATTCGAAGAAAGGACATGGAAAGAAAACTTGTTTCATTGCTCGACAGTGACACTGTTCGTTATATTGAAAATTACAAAAGTTGAAGATACAAGTGCCCAATTCTGATGTAACAGTTCTCGAAACTCACAGTCTTGGAGACTGGGGGAAATCAATAGAATCGATCGAGGCTCTTCCGTTAGTCGCGATTCATGAATAAATGAAGACTTGCAGCACATCTCAAGGCGAGATCAGGGGAGGAAGAGCTCCGCTGACGTCTGCGTCATCGGGTCCGGAATCTTCAGAGGGCGAAGGGCGCGGAGGGAAGGAGGTCGCAGTAGTACGAGTCGGCGCTTGGTCGGGCAGGCCAAGGCGCCCGACCTCGGGGCCGGCGAATTTTTCGCGACTGCGGCGGAAAATGGCGGCGGTCCCCTCAGCACCGCCACGACTGCCGTCTCAAGCATCGCAGGTGACGGGATCGAGCGGCTGGCGCCGGCGCGCCGAGTTTTCTCCGGCTCTCTTCGTGCGCCGGCGTACTTTGATCGCTCTCGCTCAGACGTACGTACGCCCACGCAGGCCTCCGCGGCTCGATAACTGCAGACGGTGTGCACGCACACGCGCCCACCCGACCAAAGTACCCGCGGATCATTATGCAAGCCGGTCCAGCGCCACTGCCGCTGCCGCTGTAGCTGCATCGACGTCCCACCATTTCTCCCTGCTCTTGATGCGTTACCTGTTTTGACCGCGAAATTATTTGGACGGTTGGGATCGTTTTTGATTGGATTTCAGTGAGAAAATTTTTACGCGTCCACGCATTTACGCATTTACGCCTACTGGCAAAAAGGACGTACTTTTGCGTAAATGCGCGAATGCGTGAAAGTTTCTTCACTCAACCCCAATCCTGAATTTTACACTACCGTTGAAGTGAACCACCACTAGATACAAAAAACCGCACAGGGAATATAATTATGTGAGATCATTGATACTACTCAACAACATAGCACTAAGAATTAGCCTGGCAAACCAGATAATACTCTCTCAATAGCCTATTCTTCGCAGAAAAATGATCCATCTAAATTCAGCATCACAGGTCAATAATCTCCAGCAGGAAATGACCGTGTTACTCACTCAAATTACGAAATCACGAGATTATGAATATAGCCACGATGCCAAAAATTATGTTTTGCGCCGACTCGCGAAACTAGCTGGTGGTATGGCCCCCCAAGTATCATTTATCCTTGATAGTGAATAATGAAAATAGAATCTATACACAAACTTACAGATAAGTATATGAATTAAAAATTGGGGCCTGTAACTCATTCAGGATTGCATAAGGCTCGATATCCAGAGACAAGGAACACGAATTGTCTAAAAATTCTGCCAGCTAGTGCAATACTCGCACCAAGATGTCGAGGAGTTTGATTGATCACTTCTCTGGACTTATGATATGTAGCACTCTAGCATAAGGCTGATTTCACCTAAGATCAGGCAACGAAAATACTTGGAGTCATGGATTCTGTTAGCAATAATTTATATATTTTTAGAGGCAAGATGAGATAATACGTATTCTTTTGTATGACCCAAATCCGCTTCCCTCCGGAGTTATGCAAATTTTTCGATAAGGGTCGAAGTAACGAAAGTACGTAAAACTGAGGATCTGAGATCGACAAAAATGGAATAATTTTGAATCTGCTCAATAATTCTCACGAATCTTGTGGGATAGCATCGTGTGAGTGATTTTCGATCGAACAAATCTGCTATCATGCAAGAATGGTCAGAAATAGCAGTTAAAATCTGTTTCTCATGAAAAATAAAAAAAAAAAAATAATCATCTCACAGGCGCCATCGTTTATCTTGCTGAAGTTTTCTTTGGGAGCTCTCGAATATAGAAAAATGCAGATGAAATCCGTTATATAACCGCTAAAGGCTCCGTATAGAAGATACACATTTTTTTTGAGGAACATTTTTTCGCCCTTTTTTATACTTAGGGGACATTTCATACCATCAAAATTATCGGATCAAAAATGTGAATGGTTGTTATACAAGCGATTTAAATTATACATATTTATGAATCTTTCGAGATGTTTCATATTCTGAATGATAGTCAAAATTATTTGACCAAAGATGGTAATGGTTGTTGCGCTGTTTGAAACGGGAAAAAATTTTTCATTCGAAAAAAAAGTTGTATTTTCTATGAGGAGCCTTTAGCTCATATATAATGGATTTCATCTGCATTCTCCTATATTCAAGTGCCTCTAAAAACATTTTCAGCAATATAGACGATGGCGCCTGTGAGATATTGACTTTTTTTTGATTTTCCATAAAAAAAATATTTTAGCTATTATTTCTGACCATTCCTGCATGACAGTAGATTCACTCAATCAAGTATCACTCACACGGTGCTATCCAATAAGATTCGTGAGAGTATATTGAGCAGATTCGAAATTATTTCATTTTCACCGATCTTGTATCGTCAATTTCACGTAATCTCATTACTTCGGCACTTATCAAAAAATTTGCATAGTCCGAAGGAGAGCGGATTTGGCCCATACCAAAAAATATGTGTCTTCCAATTTTGTCTCTAGAAACATATATTTCATTGCTAGCAGAATCCATGACTTAGTATTTTCGCTGTCTGATCTTAGGTGGAATTAGCCATAATTCATTTTATCAATCATAACACAGCCCCATAAAAAAAAAGTTCTGACCTAACTCACAGACTATGATACCTTTATGTTTTTGGGGTCGCCGAATCCGAATCCGGGGTCAGTTTTGTCTTAGCACGCACGCAATATCATGAAAGTGGAAAATATCGGATAATTACCCTGGTAGAAAAGCGAATGCGAGATAGCCAGAAATCGGATATAAATCGCCGATTTCTGGCCAATTAGAACAGAAATTGGCCAGTTTTGGCCCATTTTTGGCCAATTCTATTTCCATTTTCTACCAGGGTACGTACAACTAATGGTGGACTTATACTACTTACTTACCGCCGAGTAGGTAGTGTAAGTCCACCATTAGTCGTACGTAATCATTCGATACTTTCCATTCTCATGATTTTGCGTGCGTGCTGGGACCAAGCTGACCCCAAATTTGGATTTAGCGACCCCAAAAACATAAAAATAATGGAGAAGTTAGTATGGCCTGATTACAAATTCCAAGCACTCTCGTAGAATCCATGGTATTTTAAGGTTTTGTCAAAATCTTGACGTGCTGGGAACAAATTGACCCCGGATTCGGATACAGTGACCCCAAAAACATAAAGGTATGATAGTCTGTGAGTTGGGTCAGAAATTTTTTTTTTTGTGGCTGTGTAATCCATCAAAGATAATCAAAAGATGATTTGATCGAATATTCTAGATGAAACTCTTGATTCGATGCGATATTTGATAGTCATGAAAATACCGTTGAGTTCAACGTAACATCTCTGACTTTTTCATGATATTGATTATTTACAGAATATACCACTGATTGAGAAACTCATGAAAAATCTACGTTTCACCATTAATTTTACAATAGAATGGATTTAACCGTTTGCATGAAATATCTATGATGTTGAGAGGCAATTTAGATAACTGACATAAAACACTGATATTTTGGCTCATCAGTTATCAAAATCTGATGTCAAATCTTAGGAAAAGCTTTTACATGATATTTTACAAGATTTTACAATTTGTAAAATAAATTACTATATGAAAGCAAATGATTTGCAAGATGGTACGACGTGCACGAGATAGCCCTTGAAGAGCTCTATTCCCAGGCAAAAGTCGTTTTTCAGAACCATGTAGATCCAAGGAATGATTAATCATAGACATTCAGAATTTTTCCATGAAGCTATGTACTTGTAAGAACATTTATTTACGTGAAAATGTAACGGTAATAGCTCTTTCACGTTGAAGGAAGGATAACGTGGAAAATGACATTATCGGCATCAAATCGGGCATTAAATCGCGCGTTAGCCATTTAGATTCGAACCATGAGAGTACTATAGTTTGAGATCAATATTGATTTTCCAAAGTAAAACTTAAATCTGGGATGTTCGCACTCACAAAGTCTGCGCTCGAATGCGATGAACCAATGGCTCGAAATACACCGTTGCAGGAGCACCGTCCGAGATGGATTTGCGCCTACTTTCGTACTCCAGTTCGACACAGAGCACGAGTCCAGTGCAAGAAGCGAGAGAAGCTCGGCTCACTTTGTTCGAACTCGCGAGAGAGCACGGGTGGCGGGCGGCGGGGACCCGATAGTGGCGGAGCGCGAGCGGTGCCGACTGGCCGAGAAACAGAAACGGAGGGGCGGGCGATGAGCATTGTTCGTGACAATCGCGGCAGCGCTCCCGGAACGCGTGTCCGCGAAACTCCCGCGAGCAAATTTCTCTCGCCGTCGGCATAATCGATGCAGCGGCGCGGCAGCGCATCCGCTTACATGCACCGTGCGCTCGGCGCCGGCGACGGGGCCAACGATCGCGCGCTCAAAAGTCAAAAGCAAAGCTCGCTCGCCGGCCCACGCGGTGCCCACGGCTCGGTTTCCGATCGGCCCCGCCAGCCCCCGTCGCTGTTCCGCGGGCCAACGCCGCGCGAACCGCGATATTTGCCCGCCGCGCTGCCTTGGCGCATCTACGGCAGCGTGTAACGATCACCCAACTCCGCAGCGGAACGCGCCGAGTGTCGCCACCGCGCGCAGCGGAAAACGGCGAATTCCGCCGCGCCGCGCAGCGGTCAATGGTGGGGGCGGGTAGACTAGCGCTGAACCGGTGTAGCGGTCCTAGTCCAGGCTCCGGGGGACTTTTTGTAATTCCGTCAGCCTCCAGCGAGGTGAGTATTGCAATACA
>JAPYYZ010000192.1:0-24142 GCA_030522705.1 Eretmocerus eremicus | reverse complement strand
AAAGAGCGTCGCTCAGGACGACGTTTTGGTGGTGAAAACGACGTTCAATCACGGAGCGATGTTAAGAGCGTGTTGTTGTACTCACCGCCAGAGAGAGAGCGAGAGAGAGATATGAACTCCTGGCTCATCGGCACACTCAGCCGACCATAAATAATTCTCCGACTCAGTTTTTCTCTTACATTTGCAACGAGGCTTTTAAAAGCAAGCACTTTGCTGTAAAATCATTCCGATCGATTTGCCATCTCGTACATTTTGAAATTTCTAAAGCCGGAGCATTACCACGCACGACTTGGGTCAAGTCTCTCTGTGCTGCCGATATAATATTAAAGACGAGGGAGCTGGTTCACTCAGCCTCGACACGGCGTGTTCCGAGACGACCAGACGAAGCGAGAGATGTTGCTCGGCTGAGAGCTTCTGCGGATATGCTAAAAGACGTCGATCTGCGGAGCGACCGGGATGGATTGTCCGATAGAGCCGAGCAGGAGGTGCCGGCGAATCCGAGACAACTCGTTCGAGTCGTCGGGGATTAGCCTCTGCACTTCTCGGAACTGACGACGTTCCATTACCGCACTCTACGTTTACAACTCGGCCGCGTCGAGTACATCACGGAGATATACAAGAGCTGCGGCGGCGGCATCAGTTGTGCATACTTCGGGGACCGTTATTATCGAAGGGTGGATTTCATCGTGAATATTTATGAGACTGCGGCGCGAGCGATGGCCGGCATTACTCGAGACTCTGAGGCTCGGTGCAAAATAATACCCTGCCAGCCGCACGACGCAACGACGGCGCCGCTCCACATTCAAACTTGTCTCGCGCTCACGAGCAGAGACTATCCGCTCGCGGGGCTTTTTCCCTTCCAGCCGAGAGGAGCCGCGGCGCAGAAAAAGAGCGCCGAGCGGAATTAATTCGGGCCCGGAACGCAGAACGAGGGGATGAGCGTCGGCGGCGGCGGCGGATCGAGCGCGGCCAAGTTTTGACGGCAACTTAGTCGCCGGTCTAATAAACTCGAGTTAGCCTCGGCGGAAATTGCTCCGGTCTCGGGCATATCAGCGCCTCGGCACGATAGAGGCAAACTCGTCGCTCGAGCCGGAGCCACTCGGCAACTCCCGATCTGCCCCCGCGTAATATCCCAATTCTTTGCGTGCGATGTACATAATACACGCGCCGGTCTCGTAGTTTTTTAAAGAGTTCCACCTCGAGAAATGCCACTCTCCGTCGCGAGAAGAGGGAAAATTCGGAGGGGCGATCGCGTGAGGCCGTTTTAACGCGCCCATGCATCCAATCGGGCGAGCAGTCGAGGATAGCCGATTTCCGACTGATGGCCGCCCGCGAGAGCCAAGTGTAACGCGCGCCGACGTCGAGCGTCGATTCGCCAGCGGCCGGATCGAATTCGAATTGGCTCAAAGATTAACTGGAACTGAGAGATAACTACCCCGTGCTCGCTCTCGCTCTCTCTCTCTCTGCTCGTTATAGCGCGCCACCGCACTATACCCACCCATTCGTTCGAGTGAGATTGCAGCCCGCGATACATACATGCATACACTCAATGGGGGTGGTGCGCGAGCGGCGGCGGCGGCTCGGAAGAGGCGCAGCGGAAAGCAAAGAAATTCAAATACGTGTAACGGGTTATGGAGAGCGAGCTCCGCGATCGCTCTCGAGGATTACCGTGCAGGGTAGGAGCGAAATTGTGAGGGATTGTGGAGAGTGGCTCTATTCGATATCGATTACCGCGCATGTAAATCGATCGGCTGCGCGACTCGCGAGTTTGCGAGTGCGATTTCGCGGGTTCGCTCGAAAGGACGTCGAGCACGCGTCATTTCGGCTCCGTAGTATACTCTCGAGCGGAGTTGGTGGAGTTGGCCTCGCTCGCGCTATCCCCAGGGGCGCTCGCGCATGATTCATGCGTCTCGATACGCGTATTCGAAGTCGAGACGGCGCGAGCGTCAATTCGAGACTGGATACGTGCAATTGAGGACCTAGATCGTAGAACAGGCTCTGACGCTCGAGCCTGCCGAGATGGCCGTAATAGTGGGGATCAATTTTTTAAAATCGGAGAATGTGAGCTTGTAGTTCTCAGTGGAAGGTAACACTTTTTTCATAGAGGTTTTGTTTTCTGGTTATTATTTCTTGAGATGACGAATAATTGACGATTTCTCATTTCAGATTCAAGATTTTGCTTTCCACGCTAAATCTCCGCCAATAATGCACCGATCTTCATGAAGGTCCCCTGAAAGCCGGAAAAGAAGCTACCGCGGTCCAGTGGATAAGGTCCTGGCCTTCAACGCAGAAGGACCAAGGTTCGAGCCCCGCCCGACACCACAGTGAATTTTCATAAGTGCCTCAGGTGGTTCGGGACCCACCTAAAACTGTACGTCCTGCAAAATAACCTCGAAACAAGGTCGAGTTTGCGTCATTAAAAAAAGAAGAACGACTGGAAAAAGGGCTCTATGTCTTCTATAGGGCGAGGGAAAATCCGAAAGATGTAGAGCCCGATGACTTGCGAGTGGGAAGAGGCGGGCTATTTGAGCAGCGACTTACATCTCGCTCTGTTTTACACTTTGGAGAAAAAGCGGGTGAGCTACAACAACGACGAGCGGAGAAAGACAGACGGGGCGAGAGTGAGAGAGGATAGGGGGGCGGGCGAAACGCGGGGGAGTAACAACGACATCACGCGAGCAACCGCGCGCTTGCTTCATAAATATACATGAGCATGTGGCATAATTTTGTGTGTTCCATTCTCGCTCTCCGCTGCGCCCCGCCTGCTTCGTTCTTTCATTACTCTCGGGCTCTTTCTTTTGCCGCCGCTCAACTGCGAGAGAGCCGCGCATTCCTCAGCTAGAGGCGGACGCCCTCGCGGAGCGAGCAATCGTAGAAAAGGGCGCGCACAAGCGAGGGGCGGCAAAAAGCCCCCAGACCGGCGGGCCTGCTGCTCGTACAAACTCGGCTCTAAATCCGCGCTAAGAGACCCGAGCTTGCGAAACCCGACTGCGCTCGTGTACGCGACAAAACACGGCTCGAATGACGATTAATGACTTTTGCGAGCGTGCCACTCGAAAATCTCGGTCGCCCACTCTCCCCAGCTTTGCGACTGGCCGCTCGCAATTTTGGAGGGCTCGAATCGATTTTGGGCGAGCTTCAAATGACTCGCTGCGGCAGCGGCCCATTCTTCGCGATGGCGATATTACGTGGTATATACGTACGAGAATCTGCGAGAGCTGCAGTTCGCGAGGAGGTGAGCAAAGAGACGAGGTAAGCTGTGTGCGAACGCTAAGCTGCGAGCGCAGAGCCGAGCCCTGGCCGCGACGACGAGCAGAACAAACAGCCAACTCGGATAAACGCGAGCAACTCGGAATGAAGATTCGCGATATTGTCGCAGTCTCGCGCGCAGCCGTGGCCGGTGAGGCGGATCCGAGGCTAACGGAATCACATACTGCGGGCGCACGTAGCGACGTCAGCCAGACACCGAAACGTCTACGGAGCGAGGGTGTATCTCGCGAGCGCGCCCCAACTATTGTGACAAGACAGCCAGAGCGCGCCGCAGCCACGGACGCCCGGGCCGCGGGCGCAAGTTTGCATCGGGGTCGCGCCCAACTTGGGCGCCTGTTTATCTCCGCGTAAGCGACGTGGACCGAAAGCGCAATACCATAATACAAGATCATTGGTTGTGAGAGCTGCGCGGAGGGCGGCCTGGGATTCGTGTAGTTTTGGGGCGTTGAGATGGATGCTGCGCTCGTCGTTGAGGCAGAATCGTCATCATCATTATGAGAATGATGATGAAATGATTCGCAAGTTCCTGTTTACAGGATTTGAGGTTTCTCGGAATGAGATGTGCGGCGCATGAGTAAACTCTAGTGTAGACTACTACTGCGCCTGAGCGAAACAGGAAACACATACTGAAGAAAAGCTTTCGAGAAACACGTTGACTTACTGAGGATGAATTAGCGGTCAGCTTTTGAAAGCGAAAGTTATTCGCATGTGGAAAGTATCTCTATACCTCAATTTTTTATACTTCCTCTGTATTTGAATCTTTCTCTATGATCTTTTTATTTGTTCATCCGTTCTCTTGCTCAGTCATTTTTCTTTCATTTTCGTCAATTTGTTCCAATAGTTTTCCTCCCTTGACACTCGGCCTGTGCAATACTGAATCCATCACCAGCCTATTGCGTTCAGTCTTACGCCCTTTTTTCTGTCGCCCGAAGTACGATTTGAGTACCTATATTTTTCGTTTCTTAAGTATTCGGTATCTCGAAATATTTACTGGGTTTTCATATTGAGATAAGCTTGAAAATTGGAATACCTGTCTGTATTCAATTAGGGACTCACTGACCAAGTGGAATAAGATGAGAGTAAATTTCCGTGTAGAGGAATCTTGACCTTATCAAGCTTTGTAAGATTTTCGAAATTCCACCGGAGAGATTTACTAAGATGACAGTATCTCTCAGCCCTCGAACTGGAGGATTGCCTCAATTTTTGAATCTCCGTGCGCACATCCTAGATTTCAAGCAGTCGGCAAAGGACCGATGATCGATACCCGACGCTCTGCACAATGGGTCAGAATTGAAACGGCACAAAATGATTGAGAGTTTGCGGGCAGAGCATAGGAAGAATCGGAGGCGGGCCGTTCAGGTGGACATAACGAAATGGCGTGTAATTGTTACGGCGTCGGGCAGAAACGGCGGCGTTATTCCAATATGGCTCTCGAACTTGTATTTCGCTTAGCAGCCGTGGCCCGTTACCTGCAGAGCGCAACTCGCGCAGTTTCAATACTGCCCGGTCATTAGCTCGACAGTTGGCCAGATGCAATCTCGGCGAGAGCTGCGAGGCAACGGGGCCGCCAGCCGCGAGAGCGAGAGAGCGAGACAACCTGACGCGGCGATAGCCGATGCAAGCTCCCCGTGTACTACACGTACACACCCGCGTACGAATGCGAGCTCGCCGAAATTGGCATCCTTATACCTGCCCGCCTCTCTGCAAGCTCGCTCGCAACCCCCGAGTAGAATACAAGCGTTGCTCTCTCTCTCCCTCTCTCTCACTATCTCTCTGTCTCTCTTTCTGCAACTTGACTAGACTCGGTTCGGCTGCTGCAACGTTCGCGTTCGACCTAGCTCGGCCTCCTCCATTCTTCGTTCTCGGGTGTTGTCTGTGTGAGCGTGGAAAGGATACACGGAAAAAACGATATTATCGATGCTGCGTGCGAGATCGCGAGATCGTGCGAAACGAGGTCAAAGAAAAGTTATGATGAAGATTTGTTTTCTCCGCTGTGATCAGAAACTTTGTCGAAGTAGGCTCATAAATCGAGTCCAATACAGATTTTGAAATTCAACCTCTCCCGGACACATTTCAACTTTCAATTTCTGAGCATTTAATTTTGCCTCGGATTTCATCTCAATCATCGAGCTCGAGGAATTCAAGGAATTGGTTCAAACACTGGAAAACGTGACTGAACATTCTTTGATGCTTCAGCTGATAACCTCATCTCTCAGGAAATTTTTTTCCGAGAAGTGCTCACAGATCGGTTCCGCTCAGTGCCTCGGAGAAGACTTAAAAAACCACGTGTTTAATGAATTCGGCCACGGGATCGCTATTTCGTTTACAGTTAACGTCAACATGATGACAATAAGCTTTGGAGATGAGCGTGAGAGAATTTTCGCTGTAAAGGGAACTCGAAGCGAAGGAGTAACTTGATTTCGAAGATATGCCTGGAACGAGGGACGACGACACTCAAGCATAGCACAGTCGAGAGGGGAATTAATTCGTCGAATTACAAACGCGGCGAGTCTCGTGTCGAGCAGCGGCTCGAACTCGCGGCGGGGATTATATTTCCACGTTAATCATCCCATGTGTATTCTATCACGCTGCTTCAACAAGCCGAACGAGCTCGCTCGCTCGCCTGATTTACACGTCTCGGGTGGGAGGAGACAAAAGCCGAGTTTGCCCTATCTCTCTCACTCTCTCTCTCTCGAGTATGCGCTCGAAGGTAGCAAAAGCAATCGGCAAGGAGAGGTCCCGGGTCGAAAATGCAAGGTCTCGGGCCGCTGGGAGAGCGAGTGCAAAGTGGAGCGGCGGCGAGATAGAAATCGAGAAGCGCATGCAGGAAACGAGCCGCGGAAATTGATCTGCCGCTAGAAGGTTACCTCTTCAATCTTGAGACCGGATCCAGCGGCGTTACGTGTGGACGCGCAAGGGCTGCCGCGTACACAACGGGTAACTTCAGACCCGCAAGCAAACAAGCCGCCTCCCTCCGAGCGCGCTTCAACCCGCGCCAAAGCGACCAATTGTGCAAGGTGAACAGCGCGCTTTGCTTAGGATATCGGTGACGCTGATCCTCGCTCTCGCATTATACACAGCGGCTCGCGTTGCCTCCGAGAACGACGTTCGACAGCCCCATCCGCGCGCTGCTGACTTTCAATTTTCCGCATTCAAAGTTTCGATGCCTCGGCGCGCCCGAGATTGCGACTTTTAATCAGGGAGAGCGGCCCGCCGCGATCTCGCTTCTTTTTCGGATAGCTACCCGCGCTCACCCGGAACTTCCGACTCCCTCGCCGAATGAATGTCCACTTTAATCAAATCTAATATTCATCTCATTTCCACGCCAAACTTTGCCGAGTCTGCGATGTAAGCGACGAAAAAAAAGAGGGTAGCGATAGCGCTCGAGCTGACAAATCAGCCGAGATGAGTTTCGGAGGGGCGAGAGGGTAGTAGAGTGGTAGGCGAGCAACTCGCTCGACGATTCCCGAAACGAGCTGATTCGAGTGTACTAGAGCGACCGATGGCACGGGGAAAATCTTGCGCCGACAATTATGCCCTCCGCGAGGTAGCACACGCGAGGAAATAGAATCCGCGATACCGAAACGTAGCTCCCATTAATTATCTCGCCGCGGCGCAACTTGCCCGCGCTACTCGACACGCTCCTCGCAAACTCCGGCTTGCAGCCATCTCCTAAATCGTATTTCGCGGTTAATTATTACATTCGCGCGAGATTTCGTGGAATCAGACGAGGGAAGCAAAGTACCGGGCTCGAGCCGAGGTAACGGGAGCGCGAGAGAAAAGGCGAGTCTGCAAGACCCCGCAAGACACGGAGTAACTTCTCTCGCGAAGAAGTGCTGGCAACGTAGGCGCGCAGACAAGACCGCGCGCGACGGACGCGAAGAGGCGGCGGCGAATTTCATACACGCGACGCGCCACTAATTCCCATTTGGAATTGCCTGGAACGAGAGAGGGAGGGGCCCGAAGAGATGGAGAGAGACTCGCCGAGTGGGAGGAGACACATCCGTTGCCACTCCGCAGCGACGGAGATCCAGATTAATTTTCGGTTTCCGTTTTTGCGCGTTTACGGGATTTGGCGCCATCTCACACTCCGCGGTGTGATTTAGTCGTGATGGAATTTTTAATTAAAACCTATAATCGCTCGCAATTGAATCTCACCTCGAGCCTTTCCAGCCCTCGGCGGCGTCGGAGCAAATTAAAAATCGAAGCGAGTGCAAAAAATTAAGCCTGATTCAGGTGACCTCCAATTTCATTTTAGCGATTATCTCCGCCAAGAGGACGAATGCATTAAACGCGTTGCGGGCGAATGAAAATGAATTTTTCACGTCGGAGGATGGCAAGATGAGAGGAGGAGCGGCGAACACGAGCGATGTGGAAAATGCGCTCTGTGTAATTCTCCACAAAGAGATTCGGATGTATAATTATTCTTGATGAGATCCAACGTTCAAACAGCATCGTTATACAGCAGAAACATATCCGATATTCTATTTGTTTAGGATGAACCTCCAACAGAGTGTGTGCCCGCTCATTCAAACCTCTCGAAATAAGAATATGCAGACAAGAATCCTGAAAATATTTGATTCCAAATTTCGTTCCTCTGGCAATACTAAAATGCTAGAGAAGCGTGTTTTTAGAATGTTGTACGAGCGTGTGTATGGTTATGGGAAAAAGTATCGATCACTCTTAAATTCACTGGAATCGCTCATAAATTTCCCAAGTCAGATGCAGCAGTTAGCAAATTTGAAGTCGAAAAATTGTTGAGCAAAGTTTTATAATGAGACTTCGGCACGCCTATACTCGTATTTTCGTGCATGCAGAAACGATAAAAAGGCGCACCTACACATGCGCGATTGAAGGAAGGATAGGGCGATATGGAAGTTTTCTACAGATAAGATTTATTAGTTTCTGGGTCAAAGTACCGGAATAATGATCATAACGACGAGATCAATGTTTAGGACCTACCCTAAGAATGCGATGGAATTAGCCATTCGCGAAATCGCCCCAAATAAGTTAGCAATTATAATCTGGAAAGATGGCAAAAATAACCCAATTTGTATGAGGTAAGACAATACCTTTTTCATTTTTCATTAAAGGTGCTGTGTCACAGTCTCACGGAAGCTTGTTTTTGTGTAGTAACAGCGAGACACGATTACAGAACAAAATGTCAGTGCCAACTTGTGCAATATCAAGAGACACAATGAAAGCAGGAGTGAAAGCGATTCTCTCGAAAACCGAGTTGCAGAGAAACGGAACCGAGTCGCTTAGCGAGGAGGTAACGAGCGTCGAGGCTTTTGGCGTAAAATCGGCGCTTATTGGCCTCATTGATAGCTGCAGAAACAGCAGTGAGCGCTCGAAGGGAGAGAAGCGATTTCATTAAGTAGCATGAATCAGCCTGTCTTGAAGTACTTCCTCGTTGGCGCGGTCTCGCATTTCGCAAACTCGCCGAGAGAGAGCGAGCGATGGCTCCCTTTCATTAACATGACAGCCAAAAAGCATGTCCTCGAGGCGAGAGAGGGTGTTGTATATACGTGGCGCGGCTCGCCTGCAAAATAACTCCCATAAGCTCGGGCGCGCGCGCGAGGGCCCAACACAACGAGGCAAAAAGCCAGGGGGTATACAGTATGCTTGGTCGATGTAACCTTCCGCACGCGATATTCATATGACGAAATAGCGTGACGAAAAATGTGATTGTAAGTCGGCGGCGAGCGAGCGAGAAAGAGAGAGAGAGAGAGGGAGGGAGAGAGAGAAAGCGACGGCTGAAAAAGTGAGCAATGAGTGTGCTTACAACTTGAGTGAGCAAGAGCGCAGTTACGGCTACGCGAATGTGTTTGCACTATGCATGGCGCGTATAAGCCGTTATGGAGCGAGCCGAGTGAGCATATCAACTCATCTTTTCCATTTTCATACTTCGCGGCGCGTATTATACAGTGACCGTTGTTTGCTGATATATTTTTCAGAGAGCCGTCGTGTGCTCACGGAGAGCCGCGACGAAGCCGAAGGAAATACCCTTGCGCGTTGCGAGTTTTCATTACTTTGCGTTGACTTTTTTATATGATTTGGAGGGTTTGGATAGAATATATGAATTCGTGTATTGTTTGAAATTGGCTCAGAAGGGAATGAGGGAAGACTTGCGCGATCAGAATGAACTTTTGCATTTTGTAATTTGGTTAGCTGAGAAAAAGTCCACAAGAGAGGAAGACCAAGCCACTGTTACAGGGACACACCAAAGCAATTGTAATCTGTCGGACCGAGTACGGCGCGAGTGAAAAAAAATATCAGACGGATTGGGGATGTGCAAGGTGAAAAAAGTACCAGCGTGGCCAACTTGGTCCGGCGCTCGTGATATGTGCTCCCTTGGGACCTTGTTCAAAAGATACGCAAGACACGCCGGATCAGCAATAGAGGTGGGACAATGAGAGAAAATTCAGAGAAAAGAAACGAGAAAGGAGTCGAGGAAGAATTCAAGAGAGAAGGTGTATCAAGTGATCAAATGCTTTTAGGAAGAGAGAGAACTCGAATTACAGAACTACCTTATCCCTGCGATAATACTTCATTCCAAGTACGAAAATGAGGAGTGTAACGAGACGAAGGATGCTAATACACTGCAAATAAGCATGCACATGTCATAGAAATGCATGGAAAGAGTATAAGAACATCGCATGTGATGTCATATTGAATAAACGCATAGTTTAAGTGACCGTAGATGAAATTATTTTAATCAAGCGGAAGGTATACGATAATCTTATAGGACATTGATACACTACTTATTCATTGAGTATTTTTGAAACGTGAGATACGAGTGCTTCTTTCATAACATGCATGACTTTTAAACTCGTAAAAATTACGTTTCTCTT
This sequence comes from Eretmocerus eremicus, assembly GCA_030522705.1. NCBI lineage: Eukaryota > Metazoa > Arthropoda > Insecta > Hymenoptera > Aphelinidae > Eretmocerus > Eretmocerus eremicus. Next base: position 14,018 of record JAPYYZ010000192.1, on the reverse strand, counting down.
TTTGCTATTGTTAGAATATGAGAATTTACTGCGGCAATGAATTGAAGAAAAAGGAGAAATCATGAAGAGGAAACAGATTCAAAGAAGAAAATGTAGCCTAGTAGGATTCGCGAGCGTAGAGCGCAAGCATAAGTGATTCAAGTCGGATGCATACGACTCTTTTATTTTTGGCATCATTGTCCAACATTGGTGAATTTTGATTTCTATCAACGGATTTTCCATGAAGTCAGAGATTGAAATGAACAGGGCGAAGACCCGTAAAAGCTGGACGTTTTTTAAAAAAGGGCCATTTCAACCGATAAAAAATGGACCTTTGGCTGCGTAATGGTCAGGCAAGAAATCGACTTGAATTTGAGCCAGGAAAAAAACTTGACTCCCTTGCCTTAGTCATTGCAAAATGAGGGTTCCCTTCTTTGCTCAGGCTCTTTCCTGAGATAGATATAGTACAGGATCCATAAGTCAATCACATAAGATAGAGGCGAAAGTTTGACAAAGAATCAGCCAGTCGTATCAGCAAATAGCACTTCCCCAATCCATAAATAATACTTCTATTTTATGATTCGTATTAACCACAGAGAAACACCGTGTATCATCGATGTAACGACAAAATGTTTCAGGAGATTCACGTTGACGAGAGGAATTCCTGCTTCTCTGACATGTATTTAAATGCACATGAGCTAGAAAAATCGAAGCGAAAGAGATTCAAATCATGCAACCGTTGTACTCGGTCATCTCAAGAAGGGTCGAGCAATGATTAGATGGAATTGAGAAGAATATATCCCGGAGAATAATGGTATCCATTAGCGATGGCTTCTCCTCTACAGGTCGGACATCACGTTGACTAGTACTACTTGGAAGGTTAGCACGTGCAAAGCGTGAGGAGAAAGATAGTCGTCCACAGATTAAAATAAAGGGAGAAAATTTTTAGATGAAATAACTTCACCAGTGATATGTTTCAACGGTTACATGGATGAACGGCTTCGTTCTTACACAGGACAAACACCATTTTGATTTTTGAAAAACCAAGTTGCTTTCTGTTAGAGAAGTGAATTCAGTATTGACATCTTCGAGAAATTCTTTCAACATCTCGTGTGAAAACTATCCAACCACGTATTGACGAAGGAGTTTTACCGAGCGGTCATCTCTGGACTGAATAATCTGTAACTAGCCAATACGATTTTCTAGAAATCCAAATGGAGTTTCTTCTGTTCTGGAATGAAGCCATCGATAAATGAACCCATGTCAATCATTTCTCGGATATCCTTCACGGCATCGATTCATCATGATTCCCAAAATTTGTCTCGCAGCGTTCATTTTCTGTTGATTTTTCCGACAAGATCAAACCCATCAATTATGAACGGTACGACAGGACGTGCTTGGAATTAGCAGAAATGTCACAGGCAACAAGCCACTGCACGGATGGGGGAAAACATGAAAGGAGCGAGAGGGAATGTAAAATATTGATCTCTCGACCTATGCAATAAATAACAATCAGATCGAGCCAATGTAACAAGACAAATGTCAAAGGGCACGGAAATGAAAATGGACAGGATGCGTCTCTAATTCTCATTTAAAAATGAGAACAATCATGGATATGTATCATCTCCTAAATGAAAGGTACGAAGTTCAATGCAGGTCGGAATCCGTGGCCGTAGAGACAGAAATGCAATATACCGAGATATATCACCTTCAAATTCAAACATTTTTCGGAAGGGTGGTTACGCCTTCGTCTGTAAAATGGAGAGCTCAGCACATCGCAATAATACTTTTCATAACACATCTCAAATTTAAGTTTCACGTTCAGGTTCTCGTTTATGAATCACCCAAAAGCTCGAATCGGCAAGCGAATTCAATAAGTTATTTGCAGAAGTTTCTTTCTATAACTCAATTTCCTTTTGACGGGAATTTATGTGGCCCAGATATTTCCGTGAATATTTTGAGATTCTTAAGAAGAGCAGAAAATGAGTGGCTCATTTACAAGTCTGAAAAATGATGATGGTACCAAGGCTTTCCATTTCACATGATATTTCGATTGCTTCACTGATTACCCCATGTTTTTTCATCTCATTGCCAAAGTGAAACTATTGAAATCGTGGAAAATAAGAGAGATTGAATATTCTGAAGAATTATATGGATGATTGGCAAAATATGATTTGAAAAATATACAGTTTGCGGAGAAGATTCGCACAAGAAAAGATGATCTCGAAAGAGGCCAAAATTCGATTTTGAATATGATGTAATCATCAATAAAAAGTCTTAAAGCCAGTTTTCCCGAGATTACAGTATCTCGTAATATTATTTAATCAATCTAATCCATCGCATGGCACCTTTCAAAGCATCAAATGAATTTCCGGCGTGATTCTCTAAGGTATAAAGAGATAGAATCATTCAATAACAACGATGCCCAATTTGTGGATATTCAATACGTTCCAGCTCAAGCCCTCTGTTTCACACATTTTGAGAACAAAGGAGCGAGTAAATTGTTCCACACTTTGTTCACAACCCTCGGATAATCGAAGGAAGGTGCCACAGTCTGACCTATCATTGACTACAACTACTGATATATTTGAGCCATACTTCTGAACGTTTGCAGACATTATATGTAACCGAATCATGCTTGTTTCCTCTCATCTGGGAACGAAGTGCATTCACGAGAGCTAGGTCAATTCCGGAAATGTCAAGCCAGTGGATTCAATTAACGGAATTGTCGCAGATTACTGTGGTACACTTGGATCTTATTTGAAAGTCAAAACAAAGCCGCCGCGTCTAATCGAATTACGCTTCGAAGAAACTTATTGAGAAACCCGGAGAGGAGACAAAACAAACGTCTTTGTTCGCCCTGATTCAGGAATAAGAGACTTCAAAGCACATTCATAAGAGCCTGGCCGTCTCAAAGAAACTCGAGGCAGCAGAGTCGGATCCAGTCGCGTTTATAAGCATCCGACACTCGGCCATTTGAAATTGTTGAATGTCTCTGCACCCTCACTCCGCTTCTCAATTACTGCGCGTCCAAAGGATTCACGAGAAGTGCAAAAAATTTCTATTCCCAGATCCTCGTCTCGGAATTGAGTATCCTGACTGCTAGACGAAAACGACGTGGTCATCTCTGTAAGAGAATGGATGGGGTTTGCAGCCGTAAGTCTACAGTTCCATATAAAAGCACGGCGCCTGTAAATTTAGACTGTAATTCCCATCAACTTTCTTCGTTAGAAAGGACCAATGCACGAGTAAGTGTGTGTACAGAACATTTCGGGAGCGTCTTCCAAACCTTTGGATAGGTCATCACGGTTGCTCCAATGCTCCTTATTGGCACTGCGTATTCACCAAGAGATTCGTCATGAAAAGGGCTTACCTACCAGACATACGAGCTCCTCGTCAATCAATTACATTTGGAAATGGGGACGAGAGATAGACAGTAATATCACGTGAATAATTGGGTAATTATGAGCCCTCCGAAGCCATTAGAGCTTCTCGAAGTGCATTGTTAGGATTAGGCAGTATTGAACAACTGGACTCTCGTAGTATGACGTCGGGCTTCAGCAGTCTCTTGTGTCCATCAATGTCTTCCTCGTAGGGCACTTTGGCAATTCTCTTTGTTCGATGCTTCATCCGTATTACGAGTCTTCTCATCGCTTTCAATAGTGAAATGTGCAGAAATTCGCATTGGCTTCTCATTGTACGATGGAATACGAGATACCAAATTGATCGGAGAGATTATTCGTATGGCTGTCGCAAATTATGCCAGCTTCTCCAACGAGACCTTTTCGAGAATCTGACTTTGTAAGTGACCGGGCACATTTTGAAAACCAGATGAAGTGAACTTTGTTAAATTTTTACTTAAAATTACCCGTATTAACTCGAGAGATTGTAAATAGGAGCGCAAAAATTTAAATCGTAGATGATTGGAGCGATTCATGAAATTGTTATCGATGAGAACGATTGCGAACTACACGGGCTGTACAAATAAGATCGATAACACTCGTGAGTCTAGTAGTATTACTTCTGATTCGGAACAATAGCGTGTATGTATACGAGAAAAAAGGAGAGCGGGAAACCTTAACGACCTCGGGCGTTTGATCGGCTTTTTCATTTTCCAGCACGTGTGCACCCACACTTGGCGCCATCACCTGCATAAAGAGCAATAACGGCACGCTGTACTTTTCTGCTCTCAGCTGCGGCTAGGACGTATTTGATCGCGGTTCTTGAACTCTCATTCTCTCGCTATTCTTTCCCGCCTCTTCGGAAAATGTTATTTTAGATCCTTTAACGAAAGTGCTGCTGTTGCACCTAAAACCGGAACGAAGAGAGAATAGATTCTCGCTCGAGCTCGTGCTTGCTACTCAAAAGCCGTAAGGAGGCTTAATTGAGGTATTTCGCTCCGAGCTGAAGGATTACTCGCGAGCTCATAAACTATTTTGAGAATTTCGTGGCCCTGTTTACAACATCAAAAGGAATCTGACGCTGTTACTATCATCATCAAATTCATTATAACGAAATCACGCCTGCTGTAATCGAGTTCCCGTTTGTCCCGGGTTAGCTGATGATGATGATGATGATGTTTCAGTCATCAAAGGACTATAATGATGCTCCAAATAGTTTTCAAATACTTCAAGAGAATCTCTCGCTAATCAAAGAGATATTTCATGAGCCACTGAGGATCATATCAGAGAAAATTAGCCATAAAATCACGAGTTTCAATGGTTGACGATGAAGGTTTTAATAATGCCAATCGGTAAAATAATAGGACGACGTGAAACGTCAAGATCCCATCAACACGAATTCTTGCAAATTTCACTATTTCGCGATGTCACTCAAAGACAGTCCATCAGAATCGGATAACAATTGCCACACAATGTCCACTCTGCGAGTCGAGATCCTCCGATCACATCGCGCACAGCATTCGAGTCCTTCGAGTGTCCCTTTTCTTTCCTTCTTCGCGGAATTTTCAACTTCTCTCTAAATTATTACTCACCACCACGATCCTGTGCGATAAGAGGGTCGATCGCCACCAACAGAACAAGGAAGATGGGAGTCATATTGACAGCCCAGTCCTTTTCTCTCCCTCTCACCCCCTCACTGCACTTTGAGCCGGGTCGCCGTCGTTGCCGTGATTATATTGGCCCACCTACGAGATAACAATAAATTCACCTCTGTCAGATAGCGTATGCCCACTTGTCGGATGCTCTCCGATAATTCACATGGCCATTATGCAAGTGGAACTTTGGGGCGTCACGGCGGGTGGGGAGAGAGAATCGAGCCCGCTAGTTATCCTGCGGGGGGCGATTCGCTTGCAGAACAATTAAAAACCAATCGACGGCTTTCTGCACGTGATGACGGCACACGCGGGCTAACACACTCGCGATACGCTTCGCGCCGGGTAACACTCGGGCTATACTCCACGCGATCCTATTTTCAAAACTTTCTCGATTCTCCTCTGCGGAGGAGGGCGACTAATGATTATCTGCACACACTCATACTGAAGAATTTCCTCTTGACTTTCAGCACAGCCGAGCGGGTAGAAAAAATAATTTCTCTTCTAGTGGTTGAAATCTACAGTAGTACGAATCGACGATTGGTCAGACGCATCATGTTGGAGCTCCGGGAGCGCCTCGTTGCTCTCGATAGTTGGGGCTACACAAGCAAGGCGTGGAGCGACACTTTCTTCCTGTGATTCCACGACCATCCCATGTTTCGGCTCGCAGGCTAGCCGGCTGTAACGCGAGCGCCGCACTCATCGGCCGGTGACCCAGGCTTTACTACGAGCAACCTCGGGCACTCCTTTCGCGCGGATCTTCCTCATCGCGCGTGGCACTTTCGGTGCAACCCTTCCGCTCTACTGTAATTTCACGGTAAGCCGACCGTCGGAAAAATTGACGGGCTTGGCAATTTGGGCGAGTGCACCGCGGTGAGAGGGAAAAATGCAGCGGGTTCGCGAGAGAGAGAGGCTGACGCGGACGGCGCGTAGTTGGCGTAGCCCGCGCCACGGCCTGACTGACTTAGTGTGGCGGGCGCGCGGCTCGTGCCCCTTCCGCCTCGACCCCTTAGGCCTGCTCTCTCTCTCTCTCTCTCTTAGTCGGGCAAGCGCATGCGTGATTATCGCGCACCGGGCGGCTTTTGCACTTCGCCTCACTCGCATGCACTCTCTCTCTCTCTCGGCATATAGCCCCGAGCGAGAGAGCGAGAGGGCTAGGCATAGGGCTCTCGAGCGCAATAATCTTTGCCCGCAGAGGCCCGATCGACTCTGCGAATTATCGTTGCTTTCAGACCCTCGTACGCGCTCGTAAAGCAGAGTACCACCAGCGATACGTGCAATTTTTTTATTCGAGGCGCGGTGTGTCGATACAAGGAGGCCCTAACGAGCGGCTCATTCAGAGATGCCGAGCAAGCTCGCAATCGGACTCGGTCCGCGGGTCGGGGGCGGTTTGTTTGCGATGCGCGAGGAAATTTTTTCCCGGCAGGCGTCTCGAAAATGATGCCCCGGAGTTTATTCACTAGCTACGCCAGGCGGAAGCGAATGCTCCTAGGCAAAGGGAAAAAAGGGATGAGCCGGTGGTAGGAGAGCTCTGGAGCACCTGTGCTCTCTCTCTCTCCCTCTCCATGTGTGCGGGGTGCGTCGGGGAGTTTGAGCATGCGTCGGATGGGAAGGGAGTAGGTGGCGCTGCGCGCTGGCGAGGGAGGCGCGCTCGAGATTCGAGCTGGTCGAGTGTGTCAGTGCCCGCCCCGGCGCTCGCGAGTCTGGTGCTGCGCGGTAACCGCACTCGCAACGACGCCGAGCCCACTGCCACGAGGCTCGGTTTGCGCGCCAAGTTGACACCCACGCGATGCCCTGTGGTTATGCGGCACTTGGGAATTTTACGCGGCAAATTCGGGAGTCTGGAGATGGCACGGTTTCAAGGCGATGGAGCGGAGGCAGGGAATTTTTTTCGTGAGCTGGAGAGAGCTAAGAGAGAGCAGGTGGTTGTGGGGGTGGAGGAGAGATTTTTTGGCCAACCAACGGGTCGAGCGAGATGACCAAGAGTGCAACGTTCGCTAGTGAATCTTTGGCCACGTGTGCAGTCTGGATTTGATGGTTGAGAGTGAATTATTCAAGGAGACGTGAGGAAGAATCTACTGTTGATGCTCATTTTGGACCAACATCTGTGGAAAAAATTTCAATAATCTTCAAGAATACTAAAATTCGATGGCATACAGAGGAGGAGAGAATGTAATATAACTTTGCTCATGTCAAGATTGATAGAAGCAGAGCTGGTTACAGCCAATTCGTATCAACTCAGTTAAGAGAAGTTTGATAAACGAGAGAAGCGATGCAAAGTAAACCTAGTTTATCGAACTTGTGCTTAAACATTTCGCACTAATGGTGTCGAGTGCCCGAGGATAATTTACTCTATAATGAAGCGTACAAGTAACCTGTAGCCAAAAGTCAACATGTTAACGATCAACAAGATATTGTTCTAGTCGAGCAATTCAACGTCTCGTGGATTATTCAGCGGTAAGTCAACTTCACATACGCTTATGCATACTCTACTTCTGTTTTCACGATGATCCTTGGCCCACGTACCGAATTTAGAGAGGTTCCTTCTGGAAGGCATTTGTGAAGCATTTCGAATATTGATATGAGGCTCCATCTCTATTAGCTTCGCTACTGTGTTGAAATAAAGGTACAAAGTGATAGTATCTTGACACGATTGAAATATATTGACGAGATAGTTGTGTTTCGTATCGGGAAAAACATAGGTGTCAATGCAATGGTAATAGGATCAAGATATGGCTATTCTATAATTCAAGATAATAACTGATCATCAACCTCAATTAAAGTAATAGAATCAAACGTGGAATCAAACAATTTCAGTAATATAAGTCATTCGATACTCTATTTTGCTCAAACAAAAGATTGAGTTTCCCCAATACAATCTACTACAATGAATGCGGTTCAAATTTGAGCAGGTTTACTCGTCAATCAGATCAATAAATGATCGAAAAATTCAGTTTTTTGTGAGGAAAAATAGCTTTCTTAGCGAGGAATTAAGGAAGCCGAGAGAAATATTTCGTGGAAGAAGCAATATGCAAGAAATTGACAAAATGAAAATATGCAGCAGATAACAATTATTTTTGAGACAGTGATTCAGCATTATTAGAATTCATTTTGAACTCGACAGATATGGTTAATTGAGGACTTTATCGCTCGCGGGGATTTCAAATTATTGTATATAACTGCTTGGCCCTGGCGAGCTAATGTATACTTAGCAAATCTGCTGGAGACACAAGTCATTCCGACGAATGTACCTTTCGAAGCTACTCGTATTCGAGGTTGGATCGAAGGATTTTGATGGAAGCTTTTTTTTACGATAGATGAAAGATATGGAAAAATTTTGACTGTACGCTTGATATAAGTACGTTTCGCCTTTCCTTCCCCTCGAATACGAGGAGGTTCGAAGTGTACACTCGTCGAAATGACTTGTGTCTCCAGCAGATTTGCTGTGTATACGTTAGCTGGCCAGGGCCAAGAAGTTATATACAATAATTAGTGATTCAGTACTTGACAAGGCTCAATCTATGCATGGATAAGTGATAGTTCAACATCCCACAGAGAATATGTGAGGTGCAGGCACACGTTGGCTGCTCCGTTCGATCCAGTTTTTCCAAATACGCTGATACGACTTCTGCTTCTCTGAGTCTTTTCGCTGAATTCACATGTACACAAGCAAACACGCGTGAGCAAACAATTCAACGTTGCAAGCTCTCTATCGCTTTCTCTTGGTTTAGCCTCAGCAAGCCTGACTCATTTGAATTTCCGTTTGGCAAAAGTGGTTACTTGATGAACACTTTTACTGTACGATCTAGATGAAAAACCAATAAGAGTGGTAACTCCATTCAATGTATTTATACTTTATCAAATTGGTTTGATCCAAAGTCTCAAGTCATGTGCAATCAGCTTGATACTGCTAAGGTTGAGATCTATTAGTTGACTGAAAACCAAACTATTGTTCGCAACAAACATAATCCTGTGGAAAGATGGACGGCTCGATAATAATACGGAATAAACGCCATTCGGACTTTTAAGAGATTGTATTGGTTAAATATAGATTATCCAGTTCAGAGATGACCGTTCGGTAAAATTCCTTCGACCATATGTAGTTGAATAGCTCTGATATGAGATATCGAAAGAATTTTTCGAATGTATCATTACTGAACTCAATTTTTAATAAGAAACCAACGAGATTTTTCAAAAATCGAAATCGCTCTTATTCGATTTTGGTTTGGAGCCGCCCAAACATTGTTTTTTTGAAAAGATATAATTCTAAATTGAAGTTCAGAAGAAGTACAAGTTTAAATTGAACCTTGGTAGCCTCAAAGTTGTCAGAATAAATTGTAAGAAAAACGAACTACATGGATAAATAGAAATACGGATTATAGGAAGCGTATCAGAAGGAAGATTCTATGTAATTAATAATATCTTAGCATAACTACCATTCTTCCATGAACGTTGGATTTCGAATATCGATTGAGCTACTTGTGCATTCACAATCTCAGTAGTATCCGGAGATGCAGATAAAAACCTTAGCATTGGCCATATAGGCCTGTGTTAAAAAGTCATATATGTAGACATATTAGCAATGATATTGTTCATTGTTTTATCTCCCGACACGAGGTCCATTTGACAGATAATTTGGATTCTTCATATTCTCGGTGGTACGAGTCTGTAAAAAGATTTTGATGTAGATTGGTCAGCCGAAGGTCTCGGCCTCTCCTTGTCACTCGGATTCAGCAATTTTGTAAATATGATAACATCAAGGATGAAATGTTCAAGTTGATGAGTACATCTTTTTCTTGAGACTACGTTAAGGAGAGGAGATGAAATTAAGACATAGTAATGGATGATGGCTCTAATCTCGAACAAGTTCATGCCACCATTTTCGGTCGAAATGCTTTTAAAGATAATGCTAAAAACTCTGATGGATCAATCGACCTCCAGAAGATTATCAAGGCATCAAAACAATCCAGAAGTATTTTGATCGATATGTGGACATGAGGACTTGACCAAGAGAGTTTACTTTGAGAGTTACTACTACTAGCTACTAAGAGAGTTACTAGCTACTACGAGTTACTAGCTACTAAGAGAGTTTACTACCACATAATCATCGTCAACTCTTGCAATAGTCGGTCTCGCAATGGATTTCTGAAATCTCCACGCAAATCCGTTTAATTTGCGTACAGATTTTAGAATTGATTTGATGTGATAACATCGATGTAAATGCGAAGAGACAACGGAATCAAGTCAAGCTGGAATTAGAAATATGTCAACACGCAGCCAAAAATTTAGCCTCCAAGTCACAGCACTTGAAACTTCGAATGAGTCGAATGACTTCCAAACTCCAATTGATCATGAGTTCAATTTAATGCATGTTCTGGGTTCATACTTTTATGCATATTTCAAAGCACCTTCGCGTTTAGTTACTCGCGCAACCATATCATGCATTGATGATTTGTCTCGACTATTTTGCTCGAGAATCGGAATGCCCTCGTGGCACAAACGGAGACAAAAGGATAAGTCAGATTTTAGAATCTAAGGCAATGAACTTTCAATTCAACATTTCAACATTATGCTTACACAAATCTGTAAGATTTGAAGGCTCACTGGGAGGCTCAAAATTAGAAAATTACTGTGATATAACCACTGGATATAACTAGCCCCAACACAGCTCAAGAATATTCGAGATCGAGTGAAAAATGCAGCAATTTGAATTCAACTTGAAATTGGTGGAATAAGAGATATTCAAATCAATCTCAAGGAATGAACGTAGTGAGTCCAAAACAGTGAAGGAGTGAATAGAAGTAACTTGGGTGGCGGTAAGAGAAAAAATGAGACGAAATAAAAAGTTTGAGGAAAAAGATATAACAAGCAAGTGACGGGCTGGTACTTTTACCCCTCTTCTGAGACATCAACCGTATAACAAGGGTCGGCAACAATACCCCTCTCCCGTCTTTGTCCCGCCATCCTTTGCACTCAAGCTTTTGTGCGCATGGCAGTCTATTCTGGATTCTTTTTTCCGAGTCTCTCAACCAAAACACAAATTAGAAACTCACGAAGATAGGAAGTGGTGAAAGAGGTGGTAGTAGATCCCGTTACATGATTTTTTTAATTGTATCGATCATAACAGGAATGTCTGAAACATGAACCAATGGCGTTAGTTCGTTCAAATTTTTGAGACCGTCAATGATAGAGAAGATATGAAATGGATCCATGGCGTAGTTGTTCCGATCGACAACTATATACTCATCAATTTCTCTATTATAGTTTTTGCTTTTCCTGTCACTAAATTACAAGATCACTTTCAGAAATGCTGAGCATAAAAGATCAACATATGCAAGAATGACTGGAATTTGTTACGCAATAATTTTGAGAAAATACGAGTAAGGGATGATCTGATCGATCAAATTACATAAATTTTTACACATGATCAAGCTAATGAAGTACATTAGCTAGATGTAGACAGAATATGATGGAGTAATACTGTGTCTGAAGTTCTTTTTGATAGATGATTCCGGTGTTAGAGATGGTATCGATGCGCATGGGAAGTTTTTCAACAACGATGATGGAGAGGAAAATTGCAATAACAAAATATACTTTCGGCATCCGATGAATGGATGTAAAAGGAAAGATGCGTCCGCAAATTATAGATCATTCCTCAGATTGGGTGCACTGGTCTGCTGCAGCATGTCACTTTCGATGATTAATTCACAGTGCTAACGATAAGCCACGTGCGAGAGATACATGATGTTGTCGGTAATGAAAGAATTGTCCAATTCATCATCATTCAGCATTACGTGTGTGGCGGATAAGAATCCAACAGTTAGGGAGATGCTTGAGACGGGGTGTTCGTTAATCTGAGAATAATTTTGCGTGCCCACTAGTTTTTTCTGCTACTTTGAACTATACAATTTATATAAACAATTGATTTTTCCTGCTACTTAAAAAATATACTTCTTTGAGTATACAGGAGCACTGGATGATTTATTTGTTGATCTATTGACGTCGGCTCAGTGATGATTGGGACTCCTTCTTAGGTAGAGTAGGCCCCCAGTCTGATTTTGTTATTGAGTAGATAGTATTAGAATTTCAATCACTCAAGTCACACAGGACTTGTCCCATTATCGTTTTAACGAACCATTGCTACAAAATTGCACTAAGGCAGCAACATTTCGTCATCAAATGAAGATACTGCCACTGGAAGAAGAGTATGAAAGTTTCGAGGTAACTTGAGATCCCTTAATATATTAGAGTGTCAGCGAGGTATAAATGATATTAAACTCCCATGGGTGCTCAACATTTCTCCGTTGTCATGCCCTCGTGCGAGATTATCCCGTTACCGAATGACGCGCAGTATAAACTCGCCTCTGTGCTCTCCTCCAAGAAATAATAAGCTCTGAGTGGTGTGACGCCACATAAAAGTTGTCATATTATTCTCCATTCCCAACCTGTTGGAAAGCGTACGAAATGCTTCAAACAATATATTCAATGGGGAACAATATTAGTTGAATTTTAATCCATTTTCAAGATTATACCCTTCCAGTCAACAGTTTTTGAGAAAAGTTTCCTCAAAACTGAATGAATTTTCATAAGTGAGCTACATAGTGGCAAGAAGATATAACAAAATTCAAATACAATAGAGCGAGAATGAAGTATCCACTGGCAAAATAATGTATGCATAAAGATTTTAAGTTTGCATAAAAAAAGGTATGATTTAAATTCAGATGAAGTTCTCAGGATTCAGCACTATGGCCATGCAAATGGTATCAATACCCACAGCTACCGATAGAAGTTTCCTATCGTAAATTTGATTCAATCTCATGAGGAATCACATCACTTTGGTTTCGATGTACATTCCATTCTCGAGCCCTTTTTGCCTTAATGAGATCCTCTCAACAAAAGTTTTCACAGTACTAACGAAATTTTTTTGTCAACGATGCTCGTTTCGTCGACTTGTAACATGAAGTTGGGATATTCAACCATGCTCGTCCTTCCATCACTGTAGTCTCTCATTATCAAATGTGCGCCCAGGATTTTTTATTTCATTCCATCGTTATCTGAACACTCATAAGAGTAGATACAAGAGAATGAATGACTTCTTTACTTTTACTATCGTTCAATCCCAAATGTTTGACTACTAGTTGGAGTATGCTATAGGGAACCGTTTCAAACGAAAGGAGGTTTGTAGCCGTGAATTTTGGTTTTTCTATGTATCGTTACCATGGATAAGAAAGTCAATTTTTTATTGTCGTATTAATTCTGTTGGGTTAGATAAGAGAAAAATCCATAGGCTATAGTCATGCTCTAGAGTACTCTTTCCTCGGATTATTGAAGCAACCTTTGATCTAATATCTGTGAGTCCGAATGATAGGCTATCAAGTTAAGGGAAAGGAGAAACTCTACTTTGCCAACATTCATCATAAGTTGATTTAAAATAAAACAAAACAATATTTCAAAAAAGTAGCTCCAATCCGAACTGCGTATTGCCAGAATACAACAGTGTGTAAAATTTTGGAGTAATCCGCGGGAAGCTCTTGGAGCGATTGGAACAATAATTAAAATATATTATAATTCAACCAGAGTCGAGATTATTCCAAAAGCTTTCCACGGATCACTCCAAAATTTTACACAGTGGTGCATTCTGCCAATGGGCAGTCCGGATTGGAGCTACCTTTTTGAAATATTGTTTTGTTTTATTTCGAATCAATTTATAATGAATGTCGGCAAGGTGGAGATTTTACATGTCTTGAATGAAACTTGCAATACAAAAATTCTCAATTTCGGATGATGGATAGATGGGATTGAATTGTGAGTACCGTGCTTTACTTATTATAAGGCACGCTCAAATGTGAGACATGCCTTGAATGTAAGACACCTCATACTTAAGGCAATGCGGGAGCCGTGTACGTGGAATTTCATTCCCAACTTTCTCGAAAACCGTATCGATTTGGGCGAAAAGAAGAGCTGACGAATACTTGTTATTGTCTAA
>JAPYYZ010000191.1:0-28418 GCA_030522705.1 Eretmocerus eremicus | reverse complement strand
ATTCGACAACTCGTCTTTTCACCCAAATCGCTCAAATTTTCGAGAAAGTTGTGAATGAAGTTCGGACTGACGAGCGCACGGCTCCCGCACCGCCTTAATTTAGGGGATATTTTAAAATTGTCTTTACGGTCAAATATGATAACCTAGATCATCCTCCATTAAGCTGTTTTTTTTTTTTTTCAGAACACTTCAGAAAAATTTTTATAGATTCAAAATTCTCCAAACAAATTGAAACTGACTTGACAGTTACATCTCGAGTTACAGTCAAGTAAGATAATCCTTCATAGTATTACATGTCACATTTTGACAAAATACTTTTTGTAATGTCGTCAGTATTTTATCCAGTCACCGCGCCGGCTTCTGTCCGTCGTTCCTCCCCGTAAATAATACATTCGGAATCGTCAAAGTTCAGGGTGAAGGCGTGATGTTCAATAGGTGACTCTCGGGCGATTGCCAAAAAAATACTAAACAAACGCAGGAGCGTACTTCAGATTCGGTACGGTAGAAAATCGTATATTCCTCCTCGACAATAATTCAGGCAAGTATTCCCGGGCGCTTATCGCTCTTGGCTTCGCCCAAAGTATTAATCTGTTTCTACCCGGGAAAAAATGGCTCACCTTAAATCCCAGCGGCAAAGCATACTGTTTTGTGAAAGTCTATCATTCCTAGGATTACTGGAACAGTATCATACGTACGCCAAGCTGGTGAAATCGAATATGGTCGCGCTCTATAGATTGACATCAAAAAACGAAGAGTTACACCTCTCTTTCACAGACACACAAAAAACTTCATTCATTATCATCATCTCTCCCAATTCAAATATTTTCGATTGCAGGTGACAAAATTTATCGCCGCGCAGGGCAAATGGATCAAAGAGTAATCCTACCCGTTACAAAAACAAATTCTTCGTCATTTCAACACAATCGGCAGCAGGCGCGTCGGGCGCGAATGGAAAAATACATCGAAGAGCTCGCACTCGATAGCGTATGATATTACACGAGCAAACAAGGCGAGAGAGCGATACGTTTTTCCAAGCGACACCAGGGTAGCACTGCGCCAATAAGGGACACTCCGTGTAGCAAGCTAACGCTGCACGGGCGAGTTATTTTTTCCATCCCTCGCTGTTCGCACCACGCCCGAGCGCCGAAGAATCCCACTCGCTCGGGATACGCGCAACGCCCATGGTGTCACGCATAATCCCCCCGTTGTGCGCAGCTCATACTCGAGACATTATTTTTAATCCCCCGACGATAGCCTGGCGCTGAATAAACTAAGGGGTATTATTTTTCCATCCCTCGCGCTCCGACGCGCGCTCATAAACGCGTATAACATACGCAAGCGATTCGGGCACATGCGGAACAGCGGCCGTATGAAAAATAAGCGCGACACTGTGGCACAGAGAATTTGTGTGTATGTGGACGTGTGCGCAAACTCGAGCTAGTGTGCGAACATGATGTATATGTTGCAATGGCGACGTGAGCCGCGGATTATTCGCGCGTCCCCAGAGTATTGTAACCACACCATTCGCACAGTTACTCCAAACCCCCGGCCAATCGTGTCTGGATTGCTCACAATGAGTCGAGTCGTTTTGCGAAAGCTAGCGAGCCCCATTGACGGTGAATAGAGAAGTGCGATACACCGGCGGGCTTAGGAAATTTGCCACGGCACTGAATTGATCTCCCACTATAACTACAGGGGAGTGTCCAATCCGCAGGTCTCGGATTTGGCTGAAACTGCAGGAAAAGTCTTTGTATTTTACACTAATGCTCAGGGCAAATTCCAGCCGACTATCCAACTGACATAGTGAGGCGATTCTGTATTGTGGTTCGTTTATCATTGTATGAAATTGATACGACGTTTTAGATGAGGCAGCCAGTTTTATTATTCCTAAATTCATTCGATTTATTATTCCAATACCCTCAAGGGTAAAATTAGCTGAGCATAAACATTTTGTCGTGGCTTCCGCAATTGTGAAGATTCACAAAGAAATGAGATGAGTCGCAAAAATCGACTTTTGGATCTCGCAAAAGCAAACATGATTTTGGTTCAATCACTCTATTTTTCATTACTCAACGTAATGAACATTGAAAAATGCGCGGCAAACCCGGAACTTCCGCATGTTTCGCAGATCTTAGGTGTCATGAAGTTGGGTATAGTCACCTTATCCAGCCATAGGGGTGTAACGCCCAAGCATTTTTTGAGATACACTGCATCAAGCTACTGTTTTTTGCACCATCTGTTCGCATTTATTGTTAGATAATATAGGTTTGCTGATTATTGCTCGAAAATGCTTTAGTTTTTTGTCACGGATTCAGTCAGACGCTACAATTCTTCATGGCTCCGTCCATCATTCCATTATCTCCGTTATGCAATATGATTGAATGATTCCTGAACAATTGCGGAACCAGTCCACACAAAATGGTAACTATTCTCGCAATTTAGCCAAATTTGTGAACCACAAATCAGACATCCCCAGCTGAGATCACATACAGCAAGTCAAAAGTATCCTTTTTGATTTGGAACAACATACAACCCTGCGATTATTTTTTTGTTTTACAGCCATCACATCGATCAAAACGAGATGAAATCCCAAAAAGAATAACAATGTTCATGAGGTCCCAAAAAAATTGTTATTGGGTCGGAAGAATGGGAAAGCTTTCCATGCATTGCTTGTGAAATCTCGTTCACACGAGCGACTGAGCGGACACGATGTATAAATCCATCCGCGCGATCGAGGTCAATGTTGTAACTCTAAATTTGCAGTCAGTTTCTTCGTTTGAGACTCGTTCTCTCAACTCCACATGATTAATGATCTAATAAAACTTACATAAATTCCAAGCAAGATACTATCGGGTCATCAATCTATATTTAGAGGTGTATGAATAACATTTAAATTAAAACATGGCTCGGCAAATGAATGAATTCAGCCGTGATGTGGGATCCCAAGGGAAATACGCAGAGATTGAATAGATCTCCGCAAATCCCATCATAATTATTCAGCCGTGATCCGCGCACCGTGTATAAGTATACGTTGCCCGCTTCCATTAATCAAATGGAGCAACTCTGGAACGTACGAGGTGGAGTTGGAAAGTCTATAGGACTAATTAAGAGGCTCCAGAGCTAGCGGAGAAATTCCTAAATCAGAGCTGCGGCCGGCCATTCCCAAACGTAATTCCTCCCTGGAAAGAAGATGCGTAAGATCGTTCCCCGATGTCTGTGTCTGGAAGGATCGGTCCACGCTCAATCATTCCCCAGTCACTCTTAAAATTACAATTTTGTGAGTGAGGCTACAAGCGGTCGCGAATAATCAACACCACGAAACAAAATACTGTAAGAACCTCGTGTACACAGTATAGGTGTAGCTTGTCTCGTCCAGTCCGTAGCCGCAAAGCTCGGGCTCAATAAGTCAGCGGCAAGGCTGGAAGCAGATGCAGAGAGAGTTGAGTTGTGTGTCGGAGGAGCACTTATTAGCTCTCGGAGCTCGAGCGAGTGCACAGTACAGAGTACGGGTATTATGCAGGCCGCGCGCGCGACTCTCGCACGTGCATAATGAGGCGCGTCGCCGTGGACGCGCTTCGCGAGTAACCGGGTACTTACTATCGTATACCACTTGCGCATCGGCGACCCGCTACTCGGAGACGAACTAGGCGCTGCGAGAGGTCGATCCTCGCCGCGGTATACCATACGAGCGCGGGCCATTTGCATAATCAGGCTCATTGCAGCAAAGAGAGTCGCGAGCGAGCGGCGGAACTTGTGCCAGGCAAGCGCGGGCTAATTGCTCCGCGGAGTCGCGAGCTAAACATTCTGCGAAAACTCCTCGGTAGCAAAAACCTTGCGAGGACCTTCGCGAGAGGAGCGATTCGGAGCTAAATCTCGACTTTTGAATCTGCGCGGTACGTATGACGCATGGTCGAGAGAGCGTTTGAAATTTCTAGACACGGACGACGAAAAAATCTTGTAGCTCATCCGGACTCGTATAATTATATCGTTCGCTCTCGAAAGCCAAGCGGAGGCAATTGGACCGACGTTGGAGAGTCGAATAAGCTGCGCGCGTAATTCGCTCGGAAGGATATTACGGTGGATATATTCGCGATTCGTCCCGACGGGGCGCGCTCTCCGGAATGTATTATGGGAACGAGCGAAGTGGCGTCGTTTTGCTGGCAAGCTCGCCCGCTTTTCGCCATCATTACCATCGTATTATTGTCATCGTTATCGTTACCGTTATCGCTACCTCCGATCCAGCGCCAAATCGCCTCAAGTCGTCGCACAGCAAGTGGGCGATCGTCGGCTTATGTACCGAGCACACCGAGGAGCGCACCATGCCCATACATATGTACCTTGACTCGTACAGCGAGCAAAAATTGAAGAGAGTGAGAGGGAGAGATGCGAATGATGCGTTAGCCTTAATCCATTGCGATTCGGTGCGCGAATATGGCTCCCAGGAAATAACGATTCCGAGCCGCTGGCATACCGGATTATCTTGTTCGCGGCGATGCGAGCACGTGCCCCGGCCGATTTATTGCGCGCTAGAAAAGAAAGACGTAGTGCCCCCATCGAAACTTGGCTGAATGAGAATGAGCCAGCGGGAACATGAATAAGTGAGCGCGTGTACGAAATTATACGGCATTCTTCGTGAGACCACGCGCGAATCAAAACGCATCGCAATCATCCGGCCATTAGCTCGCCGCAAAGATTGCAGCTCTTGATTCGGCGATAAATCAACACGTGTGCCACAAAGTGATTCTTAGGTACTCTACTATGAATACAATATAGATATCTTCGAAAAATATCATCATTCGCGAAGAATTGAGTACTTCGTTACACATCATACATTGGCGTTAGCCAAGAGGTCCTTTGAATTATACTTATACTTTTATGGACTATCAATCTTCTAACATTCATCTATTCCCTCGATTTGGAACTTACCGATAACGAATGAGCGCTGTTCTAATTGAACTTTCTCTCGTGCCCATTTTGCGCCAGGTCAAAATTGATGTCCGACAGTAACAATGTAAAATTCTTGCCGATTTCCTAGATATCAAGGACATTGACTTCTGACGGTGAAACTCTTGATTCGAGTTCTATGCTAATCTTGAAGAGCAGTTAAAAACGTTGTTTGGAGAATACGCGCCATAAAGTCATAATAGTCAAATTGAAACCATGAATAATACACAGACAGAACAGAATGAGATGGTTCTTACCGAACAACCTCCTTATCCTCGTTTAATCTTTCACATATACAATTTCACTACAGAAGCGAGAATATTCGTCCGCACTCATCAGAGTTGAAGAAGATAGTTTGTATGCGATGATAGTTGGAAATTACCGTTATTGCTGTATCTGAGCAGTCGACCGCAGATGCAGCAAAAAAATTGTAACTCTGATTAGGTATTCAAATCTATTTCAAATTAATTGTCACAGATCTTGAATCATAATTTGAGTGACGATCTCAGGCTACGTTTGATGCGTCGATAATTACTTTCTAAATAGTTTTAGATTCCAAGATCGTCGTAAAACAAGTCGTGAAAGCATTACAATCTTGTAAGACTCCTCTCCAAGATAAAGGTTTTTTTAAAAGATAAGAGAGATCCAAGCAGTTGGCTCACTAGCTCGACCCTCTAATTTCCTTACACGCAAGCGCATACGTACCCATAATCTAGTACCACACGCAAACTCATTTACCTACGCTATCGTGTCAGCTATTCAGGTGAGTTCCATACAATTTGAATCGATCAAATGGCTGAAGTGAAACGTACTAATTAGCTTGTTTTCGGGCTAAACTTGCCCCAGGTTATCTGACCAAATGAAGGACGTCCTGCGCAGATCGAATGGCATGATTTGAATTTTGGGTAGTGTTTTTCGTATGCATATTTAGTTCGGGATTAGTCGATTCTAATTTATCTATATCGTCTAGGTGGACAAAAGTTTCCTTCCTGTCAATGTAATTAAAAAATCCAGCATACTCAGTCTTAAAATTGATTTTGCTTTTCCGAAAAGAGAAAGCTATCATAAGCCTTTGCCAAATTCGCGACTTTCCATTTTTCTTTCTCTCATTTTCTTACTGAACATCGTCTGAATCTGCGAGTTTTTTATATTGTTCCTTCCTACTCGGCGAAAGCTTTCGATCCTTAATTTTTTTCCATCCTTAATTTTGCCCTCCAGAAAATCCCAATAAATTGTCTTATTTTGCTAACTCCACAACCTACTCCCTCGTCTAAAAAGAATATTCTGACAAGAAGAATATCGAAAAATAGAGTAAACTTCATGAAATATGGCGAAATTGGAAACTGGAAAACTTTTGGTTTTTATTTTTCTTTCTCTTGGACAAAAGTTTATAAAAATTCATTCTTGTGGCAATTTATTTCTGTAACGTCTAAAAAAATTTCCAAATATTTTTAGATTCTTATGATACATGCACCAAAAGTTATAAGGAAATATTGGAAAACGCACCACTATAGCGAACGTTTGGAATCAAGGGGTAGGGAGGGGGCGAGGTATCTCAACCACTTTGCGTCTAATAATCCTACTTAACTACACTTTTCATCGGGAAATTTCAAAAAAACTCTTCTCCAAGCAAAATTTTATGCTAGATGTAGGGACAATTTAATTTTTCTATTTGGAACATACAAGGGCCGTATTCGAAAATATTCTCCCATTTTTCTTCATTTTATTATGAGAAAATTCTCCCTCGAATTCCATTTTACACTCTGATCGAAATTCTGATTTGCGCCCTATTTCAACCATTCTGGGTCCAATATTCCTACTCAACTACATCTTTCGTCGGGAAATTTCAAAAACTTCTATCCAAGCAAAATTTCATGCTGTATCCATGGATCATTTAGCTTTCCTATTTGAGCCGTATTGGGCCCCAATTCGCCCCGTATTTGAACTCCTTTCTTCCATTTTCTTCAATTTATTATGAGAAAATTTTCCCTCGAATCTCCTTCTACACTTGACCGATTTCTCAACGCGGTATTCCAATTTGGGTGCTATTTGGACCATTTTGAGCTCGATTTGGCTATTTCCAGTCATTTTTTTTTTTTTTTTAGGTGAGTTTCATAGTTTTATCTTTCAAATTACTATACTAGAAGGGCCATATAACGGCATATTTTCTGATTTTTCATGATCTTATCATAAAAGAGATTCTCTCAAGTAAACATCTTACGCTTCATCGATTCAACTACCAAATAATGAAATCTAAAATTCTCTAATAATAGAATGTAATGAATATCAAGTATGAATTTGTTATGAACATTTTACATTATTTGAGATCTATCTTTTGACATGAAGTAGAATATACTATGGAATTATTCAAAGGAAAAAAGAACATTCTAAAGGCATAAAGCCACTGCTAAGCCCTTTCAGCAGCAAACCTATTTACCCAATAACTACTCGAGAATGGAAACGGAGTGTGATTCAAATACTACCAAGAAATATGTAGTTGATGACTACAATATTGGAAGTGACATAAAAAGTTCACGAAAAGAAACTATTGAAGCATTGGAAGACGAATGATAAGTTCATAAATTGCATGAAAAACTGTAACCAAAAGAGTTGATCTCATCAAATTATGAATATTGATGATGGTTCAGTAAACGAGCAAATAGATACTGGTGAAAATGTAGAATACAGTGATCTCAAGATTCAGGGTTGGTGAAGCTACGGTTATATTTTGTCTCGATATTCGAACCATGTACGAGTCCATCGAAGTGGCGGCATTGTCAACAGCCATTGGGCCTTGCAGCATTACTCAACACATGGATGAGAACAAGAGATAAAAATGCTCAGTGGCAAATAATCACAAAGTTGCTGATGCACCATGAAGCATACCTTTCCATTCCGAGTGTAGAGCTAAATTTATGAAAAGAGTTATTGGTGTGCATCGCACATGAATGATGATTTTTCCACCCACCATTCTCCGTCGTAATACAATCATGAAAAATGTTCTGCGAAGAGCGCATGTAAATGAACGCGAGCTAACTCAGTGTTTCGCGAGAAAGTAAATAAATTAAAGACCTTAATGATCGAAAGCTTTTGCGTATTGGAAGGCGACAGACTTATGTTCAATGCAAGAATTTATTAGTGACACTCTCTCGCTCTGGTGTTTTGTGAGCATCGAGCGTATAATCTTTCATTTTCTGTTCGTGTCTCTTCCGATTTCTTTGTTTTTCCTTCCTTCTTTCTTTATTGTATTCGGCGTGGTCGGATTGATTTAAGGACGTTCCACTCGAAGAAACCGTTTCTTCTCAATGAATTCGATAAAATGCAGTTGAGTTTACGCACTCAACAAAGCCTTGGTCTTTGTATCTTAAATTTCACGTGCATTTTGACAGGTGATGGACTCTTTCTTCAGTATCCAACCTACGGATTATGACTTGACCACGATAAAAAAATGTTTTGTGAGAGTTTAAGATGAGAGGCAATCTGAGAATATGATGAATAAGTTCCACGACTGGAAAACGAATCTTAAATTCTTGATTATCCCACCGAAAACTGTCAATTATGGTACTCGTAAAAATGACCTGCAAATTTTTCCCAAGAATTACAATGATTTTCATTTTTTGAGGATGATGTCTTCCAAAAATCTTCCCAATCAATTATTCAAAATAAACATGCCAAATACTTTTTAAAGTAGTGCAAACCAAGCTGTTCTTGTGATGATCAACTTTCATCAAAGTAAGATATTGAACATTAAGAGATCTCAAGATTGAACAATATTCCTTGCAACTTATAATTATTCCCTTCGGTCTAGGATTCAGTCAAGCATTCGTCTAAATAGGAGCCATATCTTCAAATTCAGAAATTGTAACAGAATCACTTAAGACTACAGCTGAGATATCGTAACTATAATATCGAACAAGATCAACTTGACGTGTTGGGTAGACAAGAACTCCGTAATCGTTGAGTACAATGTACATACGATGTAAAAGGCGATATTAGAGTATAATTGTTGAAAACTCGTAGAGACATTTGCATCGAGAGTCTAGAGTGGCGCATAAATGAATGTCTTGTTCTCGAAAAAGTGCAAGAGTTCTTAATACAAAGGAGGCAGTTTGCTTGAGAAAATGAGGATTTATGCAAGCGAGACGTTGTTGGCTCAATCAGCATTTGAATTACAAAAATGATTATTTGCGGCATTCACGACTTTACCGGCGGGAAAAGGTAAAAAAGAGGAAAGAATGAATAGAGAAGTGAATTCATGCAAAGTAGCTGCGCTCACTAGCCCTTTGGCACGGGTATTACTATTCAGGCGCCTTTTCTTATCTCGGCTTCTCGTTGTGAGCGATCGTCTGCTCGCATCTATTCCAGCACACGCGCTCCCAGCTCTTTATCTCGACTGCCTCGTTCTAACACAGCATCTGTATCCACACTGTATCACCACAACGCACGAATTATCTTAATCTGTCCGATTACGCGCGTTCGACAAGTTCTGGGAAAGCATCGCTCTACATGTCCCGCCCTCGCTCAAAAGCGACAAAAAGTGAAATAGCTCTCGAAGAGGCTGCGTTACATTACAAATGCCACGGGCTCGGGGAAGCGATAATTTTGTGATGAATGGGATCCGATCGGCGTTAGAGGCTCATTTGGAGATACGCGCGATAAGGAGAGAATTGGTCGCGATCTGCACTTGAAGCGTCGTAAAAGCACGCGGAAGCGGGCGTGGAGCGTATACCTCGAGAAACAAGGGGCTGCACGCGAGGCATCGGCCGGGCCGGCGGGCGAGTACCGCGCCGCCTGTGGGGATCGTTATTCGGTAATTCGCGCCTTGCAGCTTGGCAAATGATAGCCGCGAACGAATCGCTCGAAACGAATGCGCTGCCGCGGCTTGTGCCAACACACATTTATAATTCGTGCGCGATATGTGTGCCAACGTAACGCCGGCTGCTCGCATGAATTTCAAAGAGAAAAATCGCTGCAGCCGGCTATCCGAGCTCGTATGTGCGTGTGCGCCACGCACACGCCTGCATCGCCAACTATCGAAATTCGCGCGCAGGGTGGGCTCCCGGCTCCGAGGCCCGCCCCTTTTGCTCCTACGTCCCAAGATACGGAGGGGCTGTACACAGAAGACGCGGGCGAGCGCGTACTCACAAAGCCTCGTTAAGATTCATAAGAGAATGCGGCGTTGCAGCAGCCGCTCGCGCACGCACGGGCGGGCATTAGCAGACTAATTACTCCCCGATTGGCCGGACTAATTGCGCGAGTCGCGCGAGCCACGGGTCACACGCAGCGCGCGTATATCGAGCAGCGAGATCTGCGTGCGTGTCGCGCGAGATGTAAGCGAGTTGTAATGAGAAGGGCCGCCCGCCTCCCGTTCCTACCGATTTCGCCGAGTGGGCTATTTTGCCCTGCCTGCCCCAGCCATCCGTCTCGCGTCGCGTTTTCTCGCCGCGTGCATGCGCCCGGCAATACTCGACAAGTTTGTATGCGCGGGAGCCCGAGTCGCGAGAGTGATGTGCATTGCGATTAAGTCGTTGCCGGGCGCATTATACCGAGTTGCGGACGCCCGAGCTTTCGTAACTGACTCTCATTATTCGCTTAGCTCCGCTCCCCGCAAGGCCCCGTCTTTACGAGCGCTGAGAAATTTTTTGCAATCCGCCCAGCCGCAGATTATGGCCACCGAGACCGCCTGCTCCGCTCCCATTAATTAGGCCTGTCCAAAATTTTTGAAAAATGCCTTCGGGCTCGAAACCGCCAACGATTTATCGTTTTTGGTATACATTGTGTGCGATTTTATTAACGATCAAGTAAAAATTGGCCAAGTACTTTGCGTACTTTATTCGAATTTCTCTCTAAGACTGCGATCGATTGCTCGGACGAATGTCGAACTTGCGCGATGTCTTTTTACAGCTTGCAAGCTTGGTTTTATCTACATCAAACGAAGCATCTTTTTCTTCGTTCCATTCGCTCTTCTTCGCTTCCTATACTTTCATGTAAGATTTTTAATCAGCCAAAAAATTTGGTGCATCGACTTCACGAGAAATAATCAGTAATATTACGGATCAAAAATTCAACATGAGTAGCAGTAAAATCCATCAGAAAATCAACAATCAATTACTCAGTCCCCTGACTCTCCTGAAGGATGGTAAAGCTTTGCTCCAATTCAAATTTTGAATAGCGATGAAAGATGCTGCGACACTCTTATGAACAATTCACTGAATTAAACATTTTTCGACTAACGATACGAGTGAATTTTAAGCCTGACTCGGTGCGTCAACACTTTGGAGAAGAAAGATATACCACAGGGTAGATCGAATGCTTCGTCAATATGGGTTTTAGTGGAGAAAGAATTCGAGCGAGGGTGTTTTGATCTGATAGATCAGAGCGACGATGGATAATCACCAAATGACGCGTCTGGATGCGTTATTTGGTTATTTGAGTTAGAATTCAATTGAGCAGGAATAAATTAGAGCAGGTTTGGCTACACCTATTTGAAATGATTACGAGTGAATGCGAAGCTTACCTGCGTTTCGGACAGAGACAGCGCCTGAGCGAGCTGCTTCCTCTCGGCTCCTATGACGTAGTGGTTCTTTTCGAACGCGTGCTCGAGCTTGAGCAACTGCGACGGGCTGAAAGCCGTCCTTATTCTCTTTGGTTTGCGGAAAGGCTGCAGCAGAAAGCCCGGTATGTCCGGCCCTGGAACAGACGATGAACGCCTCGTTATAAGCGTTGCTCCTACTCAATGTCCATCAAAATTAATTGAGGCGACTCTACGAGAGCGACGCGCGTATTCGTTTGTCGAGGCTCGAGCGGGAAATCGATGGGACCGCCAGATTGGGCCGCTCCGCGCTCCTCCAATACGTACAAACGTTAATTGAGCTATCAGCCGGATTATGCATGCATGCGAGTCGCGCGCGCGCAAGCCACCCCCGTGCGCTCCTCTCGAAAAGTAATGAGTGAAATATGAGCACGGAGAGCTGATAATTTGGGTGTTGACGAATGAATCTCGGGGCCGTCCCAGCGTCCATACGCTGCAGCGTAAGTATCGCGCGGCGCGATCTCGCTTTTAATTAATTTCTCAATTTAGTTGCAAATAAGTGGCGGCAATGGTCTCATTATTTTGAGCATACAAGCCCGTGGCAGCGAGCATAAATTCCGGAGACGTCGACGGATGATTGATCGCACGGAAACTTGTTCATCATCCGGGCCGTCGTCGCGGGACTCGACGTTTCCCCTCTCTCCACCCGCCTTTCAACAGCGCTAACTCGTTGTAACTCATCGCTCCGACTGCATAGTCTCTGCGGCGACTCTCAAATATTGCATCCGCAGCCCATTAAAATCTAGACTAATATTCCACCCTACAAACTACTCACGATTGAAACGATACGTGACTTTTAATATCGCAGTCGTTATCGAGAGCAATCGATCGAAAAATTCAACGCCCCACGAGAAGGCGTTTCATTGCGTGAATTTTCAAAAAGTTTGAGAGACGCGGCAGGGGCAAAAGAAAAAAGTGCACCGCGCAAACTCAAATTGTGGGCCGCACGTAGCACCGCGGCGCCGTCGCGCTCGTGAAAAAGACGAGCAGAGAATTCCAAGGCGCGCACCCAATTACAAGCTGCGCTGCGCATATCGGGCAAGAGGAAGGCAGGAGGTGGTGTGCGCGCAGCCGTCGCACCACGTGCACACGCCCGTATGCATATGCACCTCGTATTCTTATATGAGAGCTACGACCTGTGCGTATGAAAAGCTGCACCGCAAACGGGCGCGGGCAATTGTGTATTCTTGGCGCTGCCGCGAAGTCGAGATTAGCGCCGCCGCCGTCGCAGTAACTGCCCCGCTATTATACGGACGCCGAGAGAGCTCGGAAATCGTTCTCGAGGCCGGAAAGGCGCGAACAAAAGCTCGAGCTAAAGCTCCAAAATCAAATCGCTTTCGCTTAGTAGAATTAGAGACTGCCTCTCTTGAATGAAGCACGCGATTTCCTGAGGGCGGTTGCTGATCGTATTCTAATTGCATGCTTCCCGACCTTGCCGAGTTTTCACATTTTTCAATGAATTTTCAAGATATCGCGGATCTCGAAAGTAACGCCGATTCTGAGGTCCTCTAGAATATCAGCGTTAATTTCGATCTTGGCGATATCTCAAAAATCTCTCAACTTGTTTGGAAATTCCACAATGTTGGTATCCGATAGTAATATTACAACGGTATTATAGTAGCTTGCCTGAATGTCTTTGCCCAATACAGAGTACTTTCATTATATCTTTTATTGCGAGAAGGGCTGAGGCGTTGAATACTGTCCAGACTGCCAAACCTCTAATGAATCTTTTAAAAATGACCCCAAAACGTGATCTGATGAAATCATTAATACAATCATCCGAATCGCTCATAGAGTGAAGAAGTTTTCGCAAGACTCAACTGCATCGACCTGTCATTGCATTGTCGGTTAACAGTTGGTCATTATCCGTGAAAAACGTTTATAGGCAAAAAGTTGCAACGATCTTTGCGTTGATCACACTGGAAATTAGCAGTCCTCTCGAAGGAAAATGACGCTGGCGGGAAATATTTGCTTCGACGTCGAGCGACGGCTGGATAAGAACTCGGCTACTGAATCGATGAATTATGCGCGAAATTAATGCCGACGTCGAACAGAAACGGACATAACAATTCATACCAGTGATTAATTTTTACGATCCCCGTGTGTAATGCAATTATCGAGGCAATCATTCTAAGAATTCACGCATTCGGGTGGGGTGTTTAAACGGAAAAGGCTAATAATTCATATTCACAATGGGAAGCCTGCTCCGCGGATAAAGAGTTAACAGCTTATCTAAACGATCCTCGCGTCGAGCCGTGCTTGAACGTATAATGTCTTACTCTCGTCTCGCGAGCCCGTCGCGCTATAATGCGGCACCGCGCGCGAGGAGTGGCTGGGGCTGCGCGCGAGGCAGAGAGAAAGAGAGACAGAGGCCGCTCGCGAACAATTTTGACTCGGCAGTTTGCGAGCTACTGTTTTACGAGTTGACGCTAGCTCGGTTGGCCTGCCCATGCGAATTTCTCCATCGTAAAATGAATGCGAGCGCGCGCTCCGTCGATTCCACATACGCGCAACGAGAGCGAGCGACGGAAAAACAAAGCGCGCAACGCTCGAGCCCGCGACGACGCGAAGCGCACGAGGCGATAATGGACGCGCTCAGCAGCGGCCGCGCGAATATATAATTTCCAGCCCCGGCGTCGAGCAGCACAAATATTCAGCAAATGAGCTGTAAAGTTATCCCAGCTGCCCAAACCGACGATCGCTTTGCTGCTCGTTCAGCAGCGCAGCTTCGGGCCCTGGCGACTTGTGCGCGCGGAAAGTGGTTATTGGTGAGAAGTGTGCCCTGGCGCACCGACCACATCTCGCGGAGAGACCCTCCAATGAAATTCTCAAATTTCACGTGAAATTGTCTTGCATCCCGAATCTTGCAGCGTACTGGGGATCTCGACCAAAATTACGAAATCCTTGACGAGTGTCTATGGAACTACTTGGCCGGTTCTCAGTCGTAATCGCGGAACGTATAGCGATGGCAAAAAATTCGAGTGTAGACAAATTATCGCTAACTCGGAGGGAGAATGAGTGCCAAGCTCGAAATTCGTGGCTCGCTCGAGGGGTTATCCGCGAGAATGATTGCGGCGAGGACCGCCGCGCCGTCTCTCCACGCGCCTCGCAATGTATCTCGAGATCAGAGGCAACATATCACCGCGCTCGGGCACGAGACACTCTCGCGAGATGTTTGCTGTAAGCGAGCTGATTGAGTTAGTACGCACACGTCGAGGTAGATCGTTCGGCGAGGTACACGCGTGTGCGCCCAAGCCCGCATCGCGATCATCGCGCCAGATTGACAGCGACCATAGCGGGCCTTTTTTGGAACGCTCGACATCGCCTGAATCTCTCTCGCAAAATATCCGCAATTTTCTCGAGAATTTGAATCCGAACGGTTATTCTGTGCATGCTTTCTCCTTTACTCATTGTGATTTTGGAACATTATTCCGCGAGAAACTATTGCTGCAACAAAATGAGATAAGTGTACCTAATTTGACCCTTGTTTCTGATTTGCCCTCTTCAAGGTCTAAAAAAATATCGCCTCACTGATTTGGCTTTACTCTTTTTTCGAAGTAAAGGGGTGGTTCCAATCGTTAGGAAACGGCTTACAGTTAACCGTTATTAAAAGCACAATTATCAAGTTTGGTGGTTCTTTACTTTGTTTCAAGCTCGATAAAAACCTTACAAAATTTTGTTGAGCCGATCTCAACGTACTCGACAGTTCATTTTTTTTGTATTTTTCCTATACTCTAAATGCCTTTCAAGATACGCAAATTTCGATTTTTGACCGATTTTACAAGCATACTTCGAATAGGTGTGCCTAATTTGCGCCCCTTTCTTCCTCCGGGTATAGAAGAGTTTGCACGCTGCTTCGACCGCTTTTGGTACGTTCTTGTTTTACTCATTAATATCGCTCACAATGTCCTACAGTACTGGACCATCAAGATAACTTGGACCTCGCCAGATCCGGTATGATTGATTTTATATACTAAATTTGAAATTTGATGTATGCCCTACCTCTACAATCATTATATTTTATGAAGCATATATAGCATCATCTTCTTACGTTGCCCTCATCTCATTAATTTAGGATTTAAAATAAGCTTAAAGATGGGCTAAGCTACGTTGAAAAATCCTAACGCTGTCTCAAGTTATCTCGGAAGTTAAGGAGTAAGCAAAGAAGAAAAAGGGCTGGAGTCTTTTCTTCTAAATATTTCCAACCACAGAAATAGATTAACACCTCGGGTAGACGTATTCGTGAGAATCCAATCCTCGCGAGAAGGAATGAAAAATCAGAACGAAAATAATGCGTAGACTGTGAAGCAGCAACTATACGCGACCATGGATTTTATTTATCCGCAAGAATCTCGAGCGCTACGCGATACGTTGAATTGAGAGCAAAATGAGAGTGAGAGGCACGGTAATAGAGAATTCAATCGCCTTGAAAAAAAGGCCGAGCCGAGCCGGCTGAGCGCGGATGCAGTCGAGATCGACGCGCGGAGAGCACATGAAGATTCGTATAATCACGGCAGCGATGGCCGCGAGCTGCGTTCGCGAGAGTTTTAGCTCGGAGCGTCGCGTCGTGCAGAAAGCAGCAGGTCTGCATGCGCGAGCTGCTCAACTCGATCCGAGATTTGTCTAACGCGGCCAATTACCTGCAATCTGCGAGCCGCTCCGGGTGTTTCGATTATGGTAATACCGAGGCGCATCTCTCGATCCTCGCGATGCAGCCGTGCATCTCTCTCATTTTTCTCGAGGATAAATCTCGAATGATGAGGTGCGAATAAGGGCCTCGTGATTTTTTAAATTCATACATGCGAGACGTTTAGAGTTGAGCCCGATGCGCTTGCCGCAGCTCGTGTTCGAGGATCATTACACGGGGTGAGCTGATTGGCATTTTTCGCTCGTTTTTGCAATGGCACTCGATTTAAAAGCTACCCGGATCAAACAAAAAATCAAAAACAAAATTGATACAAAAAACCTACAGACGATTGAAATCCGCAGGTCTTTTTGATGAATCGTAGTAGATTAACAATGGAGCAATTCGAAGGAAGTTTTTATCGAAACGAGCTTATTTAAGGAGAACTATTCATTTCAATACTTCACAGTTTGCTTGCGCATAAGCTGAATAGTGGTTGAAACTATAAAATTCACTGGACTCTGAATCCAGCGGTCACGGCGAATGGGTATCAAAAATGCAACGAGATGTAATAGAGCATACGTAACCAATCTTACTCCAATCTCCCTCTTAACGTAACACATTGACAAACAACTTCACTGTTACCTTTTCTAACAAATAGCTTCTGAACTAGTTAGGAAGTTCAGGTTTTGTCCAAAATTCCCTCTCCATCATTAATTAGGCGATTTCCAGATCATGCTAAAGGTCTAATATGCAAAGCCCCACACAGTGATCCTCTATAATTCTCAATGACACGAAGATCAAATTTCGGGATGGAAGTCCAAGATGAGTACATTCCTCGAATCTTTTTTTGTCTCCGTGTGAATGCAAGATTTTCAGTCCAGAAGTTAGGAAGCTGATGCAATAGCGATGACCATGGTGAAGGATAAATCATGTCAAAAACTGAATATCTGATGAATGCGTTAAAATCATCATTATGAGGGATACCTTCTATACTTTGTTCATCCATCTAGGCATTTTGAATTTCTACATTATGAATTTATCAAACATATTATTGATCAAAAAATCGAGTGACAACATATGAAGCTCCAAAACGTAGTGGCAAGTTTGGGACATAGTTTTGGTAGGATGCGCCCTATATCTATAATGGTTCCGTTTATACAAGACCTCGTCCTTTCATGCTGCCGCATTCTCAATTGATAACAACGTGAATTTGAGGATGAAAAATTTTCCTTCTTGTCAATCGGCCGTCAATACAAGATTTTTTACGACATGTTATCGTAAAATATATTTTGAGCGTAATCATATATTGTTTTTCCCGCTGGGTGTATAGTTCAGCTCCATGAGATATAGAGCTCGACTTCACCGTAGCAAAGTATTTTGCAATCTTTTGCGTAT
Source organism: Eretmocerus eremicus (assembly GCA_030522705.1). NCBI lineage: Eukaryota > Metazoa > Arthropoda > Insecta > Hymenoptera > Aphelinidae > Eretmocerus > Eretmocerus eremicus. Next base: position 10,860 of record JAPYYZ010000191.1, on the reverse strand, counting down.
CTAATGACTTTTTAATTTTCGCCGTGCGCTTTCACCCTCGCACAAACACTCGGCAGCGCTCTTTTTGCACTTGAAAATTGTGCGAGTGATCGAGCTGGTTGGATTCCGGTCGGACACAAGACGCCTTTTACGATGAGCTTATATATATATATATATGTCGGCGTAACGCGCGCCTCGTGAAAATCTCCAATTTTCTTTTCTTTAACGGAGCTTCGCAAGCTAAGCGCACATGTGAGTGATTATGCATGAGTGCATGCGGAAAACATTCCACCTCCTGATCTCGTACTTTGTCATTTGATCAATGAAGAGTGACTCGTCGATTTGTCGTGCTGTACTTCAACAGTCTTAATTCGAAAGATCCTTTTGAGTGTGATTTTCTGATTTTCTCTTCAAAACTAGCGATGCAGTTGATTAGAGGTTGAATTAGCATTGATCGATCGATTGAGGGGAAAGAGTGCTGGGAAGCGTCTAAAAGTTGGTATATGTTATGCATACGCAAACGAGTAAAACCTCGAGTGTAACCTGGAAGGAACGACAAATAATCACTCGAAGGATTGCAAGAAAAAGAAAATACTCGATATCCTTATAACATTTTGCGTGATCGCTCGCAAGAGTCCAGTTACAACGTTGAAGATGTCTGTGATCGGAGAAAGATCGATGATCGATAGAACGGTTTGCGACGAGGAATTATTACGTCGCGAAGCAGTATTATATACTCCCATATATGAGAGAGCACAACAGAGGAGCGGATCTCGAGGAGCTCATTTTCACATGTTAAAATACAATTTTCAGCTCGAAAAGCGGACAAGAATCGCGATATGACAAAGGCATTGGAGGCTACTCCACGAGTGATTGTCAACGCGTGAAATGGAGACGTTTGAGGGGAAAGAAAGAAGAGAAACGGACAGACAAACTCTTGACTCGACGAGCCGTCTGCAGACATTCCGCATCCAAGTTCTGGGCAATATAAGTATTATAAAGCTGCTGCCGCCGTTGCCGCGAGGCCCGCGACAATGGGCATACACGCAGCCACGAGCCAAAGCTTTTTGGGAGAATGGTGAAAAGGAGCGAGGAGCCGATTCCGAGCCACCGAGTCGAAATCGCGCGCTCGTATTGTCCTCGAGCCAAGTACCAAACAAGCGACGAGAAACGAGCAGAGGAGAGGAAAGACGGGCCCATCGCGCATCTGAGAGAGAGGCAGAGGGGAAAGACGGTTCCCCGCAGAGTCCAAAAAGCAGATACAAATGGCTCTCTAATGATGACGATTAAAGGCTGTCAGTTGGTCAGCTTCTCTGCACCCGCTAAGCTGAACCAACTAAGTTCGTCTCAATTCGCGAGACTCGCTCGATCGACCAGCCTAAGCGCGGGGGTTCCAGTTCACCGCAAAATTTGGTAGCCGGTGGCACGCCAACTGCCCGACACTCGAATGTTCTCCCCCTTTTTTCATTTACTCTAACTCTTGATTCTCTTGATTTACATGGTAATACGTGGTGCATGAGACGAGTTGGTGAGAGTCTCGAGTCACGTGCTTGAAGCTACCGCGGCCCAGTGAATAAGGTCCTGGATCCAACGCAAAAGGACTGGGTTCGAACCCCGATCGGCGCTACTGTGAATTTTGACAAGAGCCTAAAAAGGCTTCGGTGGTTCGGAACCCACCTTGAGCTGTAGGTCCCGCAAAATAACCTCAAAAAGAGGTGGAGAATGCGTTAATAAAAAGGAAAGACAATGAGTGCTTGGGTTTGAGAGCCCCGACCATTACCTGACTATGGGAGTTGAGTTATGAACTGACTAAATGTTGAGACTTTGCGAAAATCTCTATTACGGATATTCTGATACTCACTATCGTTCTGTGGAGCCTTGTCGTTTACAGAGGTTCAACAAAAGTCGTCTCTCTATCGCAATAGATGAATAGCGCGTTTCCCCTAATGTGCATGCAGGCACAGGATCATGATCATGAGAGAGTATGTTATCGATAAAGTCAAAACAATTTGACTTGGAAGTTGATTTGCGAAAATCAATACACTGTGAAATTCATGCCTCTTGTGCGTGTACCTAGCTCCATCATAACTGTTAGCTTGCCATGATTTCGCCCCCCTTCAAAATTTTTTGGTTTATACTTTGGCCAAATTTTGTAAAAGCTCTCTGACAAACTTTTACATAAATTGGAGTGCGTTGGGAAATCTTGAATAGAAGTGGCATGACAAAACCATACAAAATCAAGTACACTTACTATTACTGATGAACAATCCTGAACAAGAGACCAAAATCAGTGAGAAGCATCTGTCATTATACGCTCCCTAAGGCATCGAAACTACGGTGGAAGTAACGATGATGACAATTAGTTCGATATCCATGCATTCAAATGATCGAACGTGGATCGATGTATCGAGATGTATAGTCTTACAGCGGAAGTTGGGCCAATACATACTTCTGAGAGAACCTCATTATCTCAATCGGCGGAATTTTGCAGGGAATCAGTGGAAGCCAGTCGATCATGATTATTAAATCACTCGACGAAAATTGATTCGATGCGATCACGTATCTCGCTGCGGGGCTGTGAAAATGATAATTACGGTGCTCGCACGCAACGCTGATCCGCGCGTGAATTATGCGCGCTGCATCTGCTACCTCGATTTCGATTGAGTACGGCTACAAGTCGCCGCGCGTCGGCTCTCGGCGCGAAAGCATCAATTCACGGAATATTTGTGGACTGCTGCTCCGGCGAGTCGGGAGCATAATTTCGCTTATCCGCGGATCGAGGCCGGGCTCGCTATAATTGCTCGTTCAACACGTACACGAGGGCTCCAAACACTTTTCATTATACCGAATGTTTGTTTATTATCAATCGTCAGTGAAAAAGGCAAAACTCAATTACCTCGTGGCTCTCGTCAAATCGATTCTCGAGCGCATTCGTTTTAGGATTCGCGATACGATACCGCCACAGACCTATATACATCGAAGTGCGCTCAAGACGGGGTATAGCATAGTTGGCGCGAGAGCGCTCTTGCGGTGCAGCCTCTCGCGCATCGATCAGAGGTAGATGAGGTAGATTTACGATAATTGTTACGAGAGCGCCGCAGCGCGCTTTATTTACTACGATTGACCTCGTGAGATTTGCTACGGTCAGACGAGAGACGACAAGGTGGGAGAGGAAAAGATTTATTCGCCCTGCAGCGACGTCGTCGCCGTGTCTGTGTGGGAGAGTACGTGCACGAGCTGCTGTGTGTGGTAGCGGACGTTCGTGACGCGAAAAGCCGTCCATTTCCTTCGCTGAAGTACTCTTGTAACAGCTTCGCTACAGATGTCGAAATGAATTTGTAAATCTAATCCCGTGGCCATTTTCCACCGCTCTGGCGTGTGTATTGGCTCGATCGATAGATTGGGTTCGCTCCCGCGATCACAATCGCTATACTTCGACACACACTCGCTGAGAGCTGATGAAACTTTATTGATAAATTTCCCCTCCCCTTGGGCCACATGACTTAGTATTCTCCTTGATTCGAGCAATTTTCAAAACTCACGATTATGTGATATACACATCAAAAACTTGACATAACCGAACATTCTCAAACTTCCCATCTCTCATCAGGTCGCTGTTCGTACATAAATATATAAGGTAATTCGATTACGCGATCTGACCAAGTCTGATCTGGTCGGGTCACTCGGACCTCCCTTTCTATCTCTATTGAAGTGAGAGAGACGCCCGAGAGATCAGATTTGGTCAGACCGCGTAATCGAGTTAACCTATTATCTCGTCTTCACTTGATCCTCGCCGAAATTAAATTTGAGTTTCATTTACAAACGCCAACATGGAAACCGGAAAGTTTCAGAACGTTGGAGGTTTCACTTTGCCTTTTGCTCAGATCTGGATGAATGATAAGCCGGCCCGTTTTTTAAGGAGAGAAAAATAAAAAAAAATCGTCGGCTCATATGAAATTTGAATGGTCAGAAATTGATGAGAAAGTCACAGCAAACGGAGATCTCATCATAGATCCCAACGTTCGATCACTTTAAATGCCTGGAAGAAAAATTGATCACAGTAGATGCAAAAATGTTGCGATAGTTTGAATGTCTGTGAAAAATGTATCGAGCATCTGCCACGTGATCGATTAATAATTTTTCAATAAATTGAAACCGGCTAAAATTGGAACTCTCAATCTTGAATTCCGCAGTTCTAACGCGCCCGTATACAACGTGCATCTGATGCATCGCCCAAAGTGGATGCATATGCTTGACGTCATTATGGTAAAGATCAGAGCGTTTGTGGCTCAGTTGGTTAGGGCTTCAGTCGTATTGAACTGAAACTCGGCACTCGGCGAAGACGCGGGTTCAAATCCCGATCGGGACACTCGAAAATTTTCTGACCGGATTTTTCCGAGCTGATCCTAATCAGAATGCGAACCCTGTGTTTGAAAAAAGGCCAAATCTGATACCAGCCAATGATTAATTGAAATGGCTTTAAGTCATACTGACTCAAGAGAGCAAAAGACAAAGCCAAATAAAAGAAAGAAAGAAAGAAAGGAAATGGTAAAGATCGTCTATCTCGGTTGGTTAAGGTTTCAATCCTAACCCGCTTAAACTCGGCACTCGAAAGAGACGTAGGTTCGAATCCCGATCAGGTAAATTTAAAATTCATCTGACCGGATCATTTCGAGCTGATTCACAGTTGGAATGTAAACTCTGCGTTTTCCCTTTGAAAAATACACATTGAAATAAATCCCAAATATACACAAACAACATAAGCACAAAAGTAGCAAGACACGAAAAATCTGGATGAACATCATAAGTGAAATGGCATAATGGGAAATCTGAGTCAAAATCAAATGAAAATAGTTCGTATAGTGGACACCACACACACGTACACCCGCAAGCACGCACACGTAGACTGTGACAATACTATGCAGATGTAAAAAGAACCCTTATTTTATTTACAAAAGTATCGCCAAACCTGTGACTCATATTAAGGCATTGATCCTGGGCTCATTTTGCAACCAATTGAGTCTGGAGATGACTCATTCTGTTCCTTACTTTACAAACTTGGGCGGTATGGAGACACTTTTTTGGAAATCCGATTTTCCGCAAGATGTCGTCAATATTCAATTTGCGTGTGCGATGGCCGCCACACAAATTATTTGCTCTAACATCTATACCCTTTATCTGTCCAAATGAGCAGAATACAAACAAATATAGAAAGAAAAGAAAAAAAAATATGACTGCCATGCACAATATAACCAAATAACTGTATGATGTATACATATATATGGACGACTCCGAACCAGAACGGTATGGTTACATTTCGGCTCTTTGAAAAATCGAGCCAGTGCTTGAGTCGCTACTCGGGCTCGTCATGATCTCTCCAAATAATCTCCACAGCATGACGTTGATGAATAATCTATCTGTATCATCCTTGAAGAATTGTTCTGGGAGGTTATATTTAGCCTCAGTAGCGGTCTCAAACACTAACTCGGTTTTTCAAAAAGCCGGAACGTAATTGCAGCGTTCTGGTTCGGAGCCGTCGGTATAGCCGCGGCTAAAATATAAAGTCCATTCATTCAGTGTTGCTGTTGACTGGAGGCGTGGCCATCTTGGCTTCCGCTGTCACCTACTCCACAGAGGTTAGTTTCCGCTAGAGGTCACATTAAATAAGTCACATGAAATCACTCAAGCTTTGATTTTATGAGTTATAATGATTTACCATTACTAATTCACATAATAGAGTTCATGGAATTAATGACCGTTATACATAGTATTGGCATAACGTTGTAGCCTTGTCGCAAGTTATGATCATATTACGACCACTCACCGTAAAGTATGGTCTTATTACGACGATATTATAGGATAAATTTCTCACAGGGGTTATTAGAATCTGTATATTCAATTGGCAATGAAGAATTAAACGGCATACCTGCAGTTAATGATCTATATCTACGTATGTTGACGTGACTATTTGTTGAGATGACGGGAAGCCTGATCCCTAAAGCAGAATCGTCTGCTGCACAGAGCTGCACAGAGCTAGCTGAAGCTGGCCAACCCCAGTAGCCGCGGAATCTCAAAACGAGTCGCGCAAGTGTCCGCGCCTGTGATGGCTCTCGGAATCTCATGCCCCGGAGGAAAAAGGCCGGACTCGGAGCTGCACATGGGCTCGTTAGCGCGGCTTTCCACGCCTGTCCATACTATATTATACAGTATTGGCGCTCCCGTCGATCGTCGCAGCTCACCATGTATAGGTGGGTTATTATACGCATACCGACCGGCTCAGTGATTTTCATTTGTGCCTTCTGCGGCTGTCACACTCGTCGCGACCATTTCCCTTGATTTTCTTGAACGCAAAATATACCGCAAGATCTGATCAGCTTAGATCATTACTTCAAATTTGTGCTTATTATGATGGTCTTCTTTGTGTTTATGAAAAGTGCAGGAGCCACTGCGGCTTAGTGGGTAAGGTCCTCGCCTTCAACGCAGAAGGCCCGGGTTCGATTCCAAGCCGGCACCAATTTGAATTTTTATCGCAGCCCCCCTCGTAAACGCGTCTTTACGTACGATGCTCGTTTACGTACGATGCTCGAACAGCGTCGCACGTGAATACGCGTTTGCGAGGGGGGCTAGCGATAAAATAAATTATATCACGTGGTGCGGGAACGCGTTCCCGCACCACGCCATATAAACTACTATTATGAGTGCCTTTTCGGTGGTTTTGGTGGTTCGGAACCCACCTAAAACTGTAGGTCCCGCGAAATAAACTCAAAAAGAGGTTGACCATGCGTTAATGAAAAAAAACCTTGGTCGCGTGCGCAGTCGTTTCGAGGTGAGCTTGGATCCGGCCAAACCACCAGTGGACCCTTGAATAAAGTACAATCCGCAAAAAAGGACCCTTTGCTGGGTCCAGATTTTATCAGTCTTGTGAGATTTTGATGCTTTTGAAATAACAAATACCGAATGTTATGATGCCAAGATATTTGGAACAGCCATAATTTTTAAAAAAGCGAATGATTAATTATTTGGCGGGAATTCGGGTTCGTGACCTTAAAACAACATACGTAGAAAACCATCAAGTTATCGAACGGGTCTTGGAATGGATACCGGACCCCTCTTGGGATCCCGGACTAGAGGCAAATATCTTGCCCACAAAATATTCTATATTGCCAGGTCTTAATTTTACTTTATGAAGAATGATAATCAAAAAAATAGGAATGTGTTGTCAGTTCGATGGACGGAGCAATGTCGTAGTGTATGATGAGATTCAAGTATGAAAAATGTCACTCTCGTGTGAATCGCCCAATTTACCTTCAGCTTACTTTATAGTGACAATATATATGGTTTCATGTTATAATAGAGGAAAAACTGAATTGAGTAAAACTTCTCATAGTGGCCACTATCCCGAACCGAAAAACGTTGGCCATTGTTGGAAGTCACCACGTTACAAAGATTTCGATATTTAAGTGCACCATTACATTTGGTGTGGATCTTCGATTATTAAGAATCATCGTAATCAAAGTGATAACTTCATAAAGTTGTGAACGATGACAAACTTTTTTGGAAATTTGAAGAAAATCCAATCGTACGAGTATTCTGAAAAACTTTTCTTCTATAGGAAATTAGAAATCAAAAATCATGTCTAAATTGAGTCTCCTCAATTAGGTCTCTGTTAGCCAAGTTTACTCGACAGATATCGATCAAAATCGTTCCACGTATTTTTAATTTTGTATTCAACTTCCATCAATAGGCTGGAAGTCGATATTGATTCATGTGTTGACACTATAAAACTCAATCATGAATACATGTTGTACTTACCAATATGGCTTTAAGAGCAAGCTAAATATTGAAAATATCCGCAAAGTATAGTGGCCACGTTTGAGGGGCTCAATTTACGAGAGGGTAGTCCCCGAGCCGAGCAAAAGTGACCATTCAAGCCCTAGTAGAAATGCTGTTACATATTGGCGAAAAATGAATCATTTCTTGGCTATTTTATGGTCACGGACCAGAAATTGGCTAATTTTTGGTTCATTTTTAGCGGACATGTAACGGCGTTTCTACCAGGGCGACGTTAGGCAGATTTTTGGTTTATATGATTCAACACTATTTTGCCGAGCAAGGTTTTTGAACGTCATCTACTAAGAGAAGGCTACTATTTGAGGTTTCACTATGTTCCAAACGGACTGGTTCCTTACTGATCATTTATAGATCACTCGTTGTGCAATTTTCTGGTCCAAACGTCACGCAACCATAGTCATTCTCATGTCATAAGTTGTTGAATAAGTTGAAAGGCGGATTACATAACTAATCCAAGGTACGAATAAACACCATTGTTATTATCCACTTGAACAATCAACGAACCAGTAGATATGCTGACCGATACTGTTTGACAACGGGAGTATCTTAAATGATTCTTTCAACTCTTTCCACGGCTGTAGTGATGGTAGTGAATCATAAATGAATAATTCGTTCAAAAGGAAAGCTTACAGAAAAACGTGACTTAGAATACACGAATTTGTACATTCTACAGACCATACATGGAACTTGTCTCGTTAAATTAATAATTACGGCAAAGAACCACTATATTGACCTGTCTTTCAATAAATTCTGCGCAATTCTATATATAGCTCTTCTCTTGCAGATACAGGTATCCACAACACACAACTCATTTATACCAATGAAATGTTTGTCGAGATGTTTATACAAGTCAAACCACAAAAAGCAATGAATCATAGCAAATTTGGAAACAAGCGAATCAATGAGCCAATTGGATTTTTCCAAAAGGCTTGTAGACTCGAATAGATATTTGATGATAGGTATTAACATGTTTCCTGAACGTTCATTACCCGGTTTTGGCGTGAATCTTTCATTAGCTTACTCTGGACATTAACTTTGAACTCATTATATTCGTTTATCGGACTTGCCCACATTTTTCATAATAAATCGCTTTCTCAGCATGAAGTTCAAATCGTCTGAGATCATTTCTTGACCACACAGACAGTACACAAGCATCCTTTTGCGAAGAAATATTTCTCCATTCTTCCGCGAAGCATTCTGCTCTTAAGATTCAAGAATGATTTCCTTCTTCATGACAAATAACCTGATACTACTATATCACCAGTATCACAACGCACTTTTTATCTTGGTGAGCAGGAATAAGCTATCATACGTGATTAGTCCAGCCAAAGAAAATCGAGCCGTGATGGATTTGACAAGTCAAATTTGTTTGAGATCTGTTTCCTTCAACCTCGTCTGATCAATTAGGGCTTCTCGTATACTGGCATATTTCATTGGTATGTATTGGATGAAATTGTTTGAGGCTAACGAATGGGCTAGTAGATCAATTATGAAATCACCTTCTCTTATCATTATTAGATTCTCAAGAGACGAAAGGTCTCCATACTTCCTATTCCTGACTTGATGATAAAATTACAAAACCGCATTAATGTTTTAACCCATTTTATAATTTGCTAGAACATATATAATCATAATTCATGTGTTATTACGAAAATGGATGTTTCAGAGGTATCAATCATGGGATAACGTATGAATGAGTTTGTCAAGAGAGTAAATCTCATTTATTGATTCTAACGGCTTGCGATGTATGCTGATGACGATGACATGCATAAAATAAACCCATACTTTATGCAATCCGACAATTTACAACACCATTAATTCAAGCTGTGAATTGATATAATTATGTAAATTACTCTGGTGAGATCGTTCAAGAGGCATTTTCAAAGACATAGACAACTTTTTTTATCCACTGGCGAGTCTTTATCAGTATTTATGATATCCAACTGGTTTCTTGTGAGCGTAATGATACGCGAAACCTCAACTCACTCAAGATACAAAATGATGATTTAAACGTTCTTAATGGGATCGTTCGTTAGAAATCATTTACACCTAATTGTACGTTTGTCAAATAGCGCACTCTTCATTGACAATACGATTGAGTATGTGCAATAGGAAGAGAAAAAATGATATGACTCTAATTGGCAGTCAGTGCATCAATTAGTGATGTAATTCTCATATTTTTCAATGTTAAAATCGAGACCGCAGAATCAATCGAGGGATCACCGTTGATTTCAGATGCTCAGATCACTTCCTAATCACGACTATCTTTGATACATCACCGGAGCGAAGCTTCATTCATCGACTTAGCGTGCTATGGCATGTTGCTGTATCATTACCACAGTCAACTCTTTTTACGCGAGTTGCTTAATGCAGATTGTCAAAAATCACTCTCGGGTTGTCATCCAAAAAGGGTAAAAATAATATTCTTGTCGGTTTTAACTGAAAAAGATGTCAGGACACACTTGTCACTGATCAGGCAGGGTCTGTCATGGGAGATAGATCGCTAGACGATTGCCAGCTTATCCAAATATACCACGTGAGCTGTCATCATATCATTCTTTAAAACGGGCCCCGTAAAATTTGTCTCGAAACAGAACAGGATGAATCAAATGACGTCTTACCTCCTGGAAACCTCTGCGGAAATATGCGTCCGTGCCTGGATAGGAGCCACGGATAGAGGGGATAGCTGTCCCTGGGTGGCTGGTGCGGGTGCGGCGGCGGGTGGGGCCCGGTAGGCCCGCCGGCGTGCGCGTAGGGCCCGTGCGGAGGCCCGTGATGGGCCTGCAGCGCTACCGCGAGGTTCGCCGCCTGGAAGTGCTGCGCCGCGGCGATGTTCGCGGCGAGGGCGAGGTGCTGCTGCGCGTGGTACTCGCTCTGGGCCTGAGGCCCCGCGACGCCGTGCCCGGCCCCCGGCAGCCCGTACAGGCTCTTGAGCTGCTCCGCGGCGACGGCTGCGGCGGCGGCGGCCGAGGCCGCCCCCGGCGGGGGCCCGAGGTAGTTGGGGCTGGGCCTCACCACCCCCGGCGGCGG